>CAUYRT010005054.1:0-24874 GCA_963574885.1 Lepilemur ruficaudatus | reverse complement strand
ATACCAATTGCTGAATCTAGGTGAAGGGTATATAGATGGTTTTTGTACTATTCTTTCAACTTTTCCACAGGTTTGAACTTCCTTAAAAACTGGGAAAAAAACTTTTTTTTTTTTTTTTTTTAGACAGAGTCTAACTATGTTGCCCAGGTTGTAGAGTGCCATGGCATCAGTCTAGCTCACAGCAACCTCAAATTCCTGGGCTGAAGCAATCCTTCTGCCTCAGCCTCCCAAGTAGCTGGGACTATAGGCATGTGCCACCATGCCCGGCTAATTTTTTACATATATTTTTGCTTGGCCAATTAATTTCTTTGTATTTATACTAGAGATGGGGTCTCGCTCTTGCTCAGGCTGGTCTCGAACTCCTGACCTTGAGCTATCCACCCGCCTCGGCCTCCCAGAGTGCTAGGATTATAGGCGTGAGCCACCGCGCCCGGCCCAATTTGGGGAGATTTTTAAAGTTAATAAACTTCAGACAGTTTTAGATTTACAGAACAATTGAACAAGAAAGTATAGTTTCCATATATCCCTCTCTCCTTGCACATAGTTTCCTCTATTATTAACATCTTGCGTTAGTGTGGTACATTTGTTGCAGTTAAACTAATATTGATACATTATTATTAACTGAAGTCCATAGTTTACATTAGGGTTCATTCTTTGTGTTATAGTTCTGTGGGTTTTGCTATGTTGCCCAGGCTGGCCCGGGGATCTTCCTGCCTCAGCTTTCTGAGTACCTGGGATTATAGGTGTGTGCCACTGCACTTAGCAACTATGGATTTTGACAAATAAACAATGTATTTGTCAGTATCATACAGAATGGTTTCACTGCCCTAAAAATCTCCTTTGCCTTACCTGTTCATTCCTCCCTTCCCTCTCCCCCACCCCAAGACCCTGGCAATCACTTTTTACTATCTCTATATTTACACAGTATGTATGTAGTCTTTTCGCTGGCATCTTTCATGTAGCAATATGCATTTAATGTTCCTCTCTCTTTTTTAGTGGCTTGATAGCTAATGTTTTTTTTTAACCAAATAATATCTTATTGTATGCATTTACCACAGTTTGTTTATACATTCACCTATTGAAAGACATCTTGGTTGCTTCCAAGTCTGTGTTTCCTGAAGGCAGGAAGAGTCTATGTCTCTCTAGTTTTGTTGCATCCCACACCTAGCAAAATGACTGGCACAAGATAGGTGCTCAATGTGTATTTAGTAAATGGAGTAAATCCCTATTCCTTTTAATGCTCATTCTAAGGATAGGTATTGAGTGCCTGCTATGTGCCAGATCATTCACTAGGTAATATAACATTACTAAAAACATCCTTGCCCTAAAGGAATTCAAATTCTGGTGTGAGGCTCTGCTCTTCTTGAAAATGTTTCCCCTTTAAATATTTTTTATTCAAATTTGGAATTAATAAATTAATAGTGGTTTCCCAATTTATAGAAAATCTTAAATTTCCAGAAAATAAGCAGTGATGACAAAATGCTTTGTTTTCAAAGCTTTTTGTGTTTCAGAATTGCAAGTAAGAGATTCAGGACCTGTGTATAATATAACCTCATTTTGTGATTACTGCTGTAAAGCAATATTTTTGTTCCTATTTTGAACTCTACTTGTATTAATTAAATGTGATTATCAACAAGTATTTCTTGAGACTTTACTATATGTCAAGCATAATTTTAGGCCCAGGGAATACAACAGTGAATAAAATAAGTTGTACCCTCATGGAAAGATGATAGTATTACAAATAAATATGTACTAGTCCACAATCCTTTATCCAAATTCTGGGGCCTAGATATGTTTGGGAATTCACATATTTTTAAATTTTAAAAAGGTAATTCATATATATTCTGTATTTTATTTAATATCCCTACCAGGGTCTGGCAGGACCTTGTAATTATATACATTAATATTTCTGCAGCAAAATATGTGAATTTTCATACTAAGTGTGATAAATAAGGCCTATAAAGAGTCTCATGTCAATTCAGGTCAGATTGGATTTTTGCCACCAAATGAGTTCAAGTCAGGACAGATTTTGCCACAAATTCAGTCATGAAAAACTTGGTTTGCAAAGCTTTTCAGGTTTCAGGATTTCAAATTAAGGATTATGGATCTGTACTATAACATCAGGAGGTTAATCCTTGAAGTAACAGAAAGTTGGGCAAGGAAATGGAAAGAGAAAGGTAAAGCAGTGGTAAGGAGATAATTACATGAGAAACTAAAAAATGTGTTTGGCTGGTTCTAAGAACCAGATAAATAAAAAAAATCTATATTTTATGTCAAGAAATCTATAATATAGATTCATACTTTAAAAGAATACAATTATAGATCTTTTAAAATAATATAATCTTGGACTTGAAAAATATATGGTACCAGCTTTGCCTTAGTTTATATCTATTAGCACTGACATTTAGTGGAAATCAAATAACTCCTAAAAGGCAACTTAACAATCAGTTTTGATAATATACTTTTAAACAACTGGTTGTTTATTTGTTACATGTTTTAAAAATTCAATTAGGAGGGCATTTTCCTGCCACCAGCATGTTCTGCATTGCCTCCATTTTATCTGTTGGGGTTAGACTCAGAAAGTGCTGGAGCAGTGTTGGCCCAACTTAATGAAAAAAATAAAATCACATAACATATTTCAAAGCCAACTATAAGTGATTTTTTTAGATATTTTTCCTCACCTCTAGCTCTTTTCTTAGCATATATAGACATTGACTGTATTTTAATGTATCCCTTTATATATTGAAGTTTAATTATTTGACAATGTGATAACATAGAATTTGTGTTCTCTGGAAAGGGTTTTTTTTTTTGTTTGTTTTCTGAGTTTTCCTGAGTTACTTTGTGAAGTCAACCTCTATCTTAAAATCGAATTTGCTCACTCATTTTCTAGACACTAGAGTGGTACCCTAATTCCAAATTTGATGTCTAACGCAAGATCAGCATTGTTATTTTGTGTTATCATGATTATTTGTGTTTAAAATGGATGTTGTGTAAATCCCCAAATGTTATTTCTATTCCATTAAGTGTTTAATAGGTCTTGTTACTAAGATCATCATTATAAATAATAGAATTGTGAGAGGAAAGATCCTGAAAGAAGATAGGCTTTGGGGAGAGAAGGAATAATACAACTAATAGGTTGTTGTCATAAGTCTGGAATCCCAGAGCATCTCAATACTAGTGACCCTATACTAAAAAAGTTATAAAATTATATCTGAAGTGTGTAGAACATATATAAAACATATATTGGTATTGAAAGGCCTGTGCCACGATTAGAGCATAATATCTTTTGTTCTTTTTTTTTTTTTTGGTATCTCTTTAGGGTAGGATTTGGCATATGCTAGGGGACCTCCAGATTGGACTACTGCAGTTGATATATAAATTATTGATTCAGGGACTCTGATTGCATTTGGTGTGAACCAGGGAGTGGTGTCATCCTTACCCATATCTATTTTGGCTATTGTGTCTTTTACTCCTGAAAAATAAAACAGTGAAGAAATGAATGATGGTGTAAAGGATTTCAAAATAAGGGTGTTCTTATCTCCATAGAATATATGTACTTAAAATATAAGATAGATATTAACATGTGGGTTTGCTTTGTGTAAGTATATCTCTTCATGTTTTATTTCAGCACTGAGTTGTTTGAGGAGGTCATGTAGGGTTCTTGAATTAGGTAAGACCAAATTGAAATGAGAGAGAGAAAATTGATGACTACCTGTGAACTGAAGACATAAAGTCTTCAGGCATAAAGTATACCATGAAAGGGGTCTAAGAAGTAAAGCTGTGGATGAAAGGGGGACAAGACAGATAGTGCTGGCAGAGAAGTGGGTCAACTTGGGCATGTCAGCCAAAGAAAACTATGAGGGATCCATCCTCAGGAGAGAGAAACTAGAACAGGGCTGGAATTATACAGCACAGATTGAGTGTAAGGCATGGTCAGCTCTTGCAAAGCCAAAACATTCAATTTGAAACTAAAACTTACTCCTGGCTACAGTGTATGTCCACTGGGACTACTAGAATTACAGAAGCAAGTCTGGTGTACAGTTTTGGAAAGAACCAAAACTATTAGGAAAAAATGGAGAGACATAATTCAATGTGTTTTAATTGAAACTCTCATCTGTGGTGGTGATTGACTCTTGAGAGAAATTAGACAAAGTCCCAAATAATTAAGCTAATGACAAGGATATTTGGGGATTGATGTGGGAAAGAGCATTATACCCATTTTTTAATAGCACTCTCTCTTAGCTTTTTGTTTGTATCCTTTAGTATGTTCCTTGGAGGAGGGAGGATTATATTTTGTTTTTCTTTTTATACCCAGCAACTGGCACATAGGAAGTGTTCAATTGTTGGAAAAAGACTGCAAATGAATAGTGTATAAATATACTGAGAGGGAATGGCTGGGGATTGGCGAAGTCCTGGGTGGCACTCAAGGTGGGAAGATGGCAGAGAATTCCCAATGTAGGCCCAGTGAGAAGGCTAAGTAGAAGGTTGCTATTGTAGAGCATTTCTAAAGAAATAAGATTATATAGGTTGGGTGGAACTAGATTTTTAGAGAGTTGTAAACGCTTGGGTGAGGTTGTCTTGATTTTGTAGGTAGTGAAGGGGTCATTGAGGTATTATGAGGAGAGTGAAAGCATGGAGCTGGTTTTTAGGAACATTAATCTGATACAGGTGAGCAGGATAGACAGAAATAAGAGAGAGAGTGCTTTAGCTTCATCCTCCACTGTTTTTTCCTTCTTTATTTATTTATTTATTTTAGACAGGGTCGTGCTCTATCTCCCAGGGTAGAATGAAGTGGCATCATCATAGCTCACTGCAGTCTCGAACTGCTGGGCTCCAATGATCCTTCTGCCTCAGTCTCCCAAGTATCTGGGACTATAGATGAGCACCACCATGCCCAGCTAATTTTTCTATTTTTCTCTAGAGACAGAGTCTCACTCTTGCTCAGGCTGATCTCAAACTCCTGGGCTCAAGTGATCCTCCCACCTTGGTCTCCCAAAATGCTAGTATTACAGGTGTGAGCCACCGCACCCAGCCCTTCTTACATTCTATTGGATCTTTGCTATTCCATAAACTGACAACGCACAAAACCATTTTCTTAGCTTTGTTCAATGTATTTACTCAGCCTAGATTGTTTTGCTCCCATTTTCCAGTTTCTTTAATTAGAATTAATTTCTCCTTTTTCTATGGAAGATACCTCCTTTGTAACATATTTTCTTCTTATAGTGGCTTTTTTTGGGTTTGTTTTAAATTGGCTATCTTCCTGGGACTATATGTGGTCTTGAGGAGAAAATCTTCGGGGAAGACACAATAGATATCTTCGAATATTTGAAGGTCTCTGACAGAAAAGGGTTAAAGCTTATTTTCTGTGACCTCACAGGCAGGTAGGAGGGGTACTGCTGGTGGCAGATGTTAAGGAGAATTAATTTTAGCTCATAATAAGGAAGAACTTTTAACAGAATAGTTCAAAAGTGGAATTGGCTAAAGTAAGGATGTAGGTAGTTTCTAAGCTAAGAAGCTAATTTAGAGTTTCAAAGTTAGAGTTTGTAAGCTAGAAGCTCACTTGCAAAGGGGAGGCAGACAGTAAATGATTAGTTGACGTAGAAGAACTTTATAGTCCCCCTGACCCTCTTCCCTGCCAACCTTTTACAAATATTTAGTCCATTGCCATCTGGGTACATCTTATATTTCATAACACAACTTTAATTTACATTGGACTTCGCAATCTAAAAATAACTTTGAATTTTTTTTATTTGAGCCTCACAATAACTTAGTTTCAGGTATTATTTTCCCTATTAAATAAAGATGAAAACTGCATTGCAGAGAGGTTAAGTGACTTGACCAAGCTAGTAAATAAGGCTGAGAAGATTCCAGATATTTTAATATTAAATTCCATTCTCATTTAATCCCAAGTGGTTTTCAAACTGCTCTGTTATATCCAAGGATTCTGAAAAGCTCTATTCATTTAAAAATAGTTAATTTAAAAATTATATTAATAAACAACACTCTTTCAAATGCATTAAATATCAAGTGCTTACTGCATAATCCACTATTGTACTCCAAATTAACTTTTTCTGAGTGATTCCAGAAAAAGAGCTGTTTCTTTTATTTCTCTTCATGTGTTGGGGACAGCTTACAAATGTGTCCTTGATGCGAAAGGATGTGACTCTACACGGGTCTATTAAAATAAGTTGGTTTGGGCCTGTGTGCTCATGGAATTAATACATTTTCCAAGTGATGTTACTACTGCAGTGGGTATGTTGTGCTTGGTGTTGCCAGACAAAGCACAAGTGCATCTGTTCAACACAGGTCCCTATCATGGTATACTGCTGAGATGTGTGACAAGTGAACTAGGAATATGTCGTGTGGTAGTAACACGATGTTATGCATAGTTTTAGCAGTTATAAGTATCTGAAGCTCTTTGATTTTTGTATTTATGATAAATAACTTTAGGATTTACCTCAAAACAAAATTTCCAACCACTTCTTTTTCCATTTCCTATATCAGTTTAATTTGGGAGTGTGCTGCGATTGCCAGGAAGGGAATTAAAAATGCAAACCTTTATGTTTGTGATCAGGATTTTTCTCTATATTGAGCAACCAAAACAAAATACAGAAATAAGTTGGATATTGAGCCTATATCAGAATAATACTGTACCTTTTTATTGTTAGTCATAACATTAGTGAATGAGAAAAGGTTTATTCTCATTGTATAGTAATACCACTTTCAACGGGTTTTTATATGGTCGGATTCCTAGTAGGGTTTAGATTTTATTTGCAGAAAGGGTTATGCTGCTAAATCGGGTTAGAGAACCACTGTGCCTTTCCATGTTGTCCTCTTGTCACTGTCCCACTTTTGATTCTCAAATTTCTTTTTTTTTTAAAAAAACAACTTTATTGAAGTATAATTTACATACCATGCAATTAATCCATTTTAAGTGTACAATTAAATGATTATTAGTGAATTTACCAAGTTGTGCAGGTATTCACACAAATCAGTTAATAATTAGCTTAGGTGGTTAATAAATTTGGTTTTCCCTCAGTATAAAAAGTATACATATGAGGTCTAGCAACTTTGAAATATTGAAAATATTTAGAAAGAATAACCAGTTTTTTCTTCTACAATTCTTTATTTTGTGCTGTCTCTGGATCATTTCCAAATACAGACTAGTATAAGAAAGCTTATTTCCTTTTGCCCTGGTGCTTTTGAATAATGAGCAGGGGGTTTGTAGCTTTTAAAATCTTCCCTAGGAGTAATAGACTAGAAACCAGTCTCTTCAGTTAAAAATAATTTTATCAAGTTCCATGTTTGTTTTGGGAGGAAATTTAGTTTAAAAGGGTGGAAGTTGGTTTGGTCAACATAATTTTGTCAAGCAGCAGTTAACACCAGGGTGAATACTTGGGATGTAAAAATGAAGACCTGGTTCCTGTCCTTGAATTTATAGTCTAGTTAAAAAGATTAAATAGCTAAGCTGGAAATTACATTATAATTTGATAAGTGCTATAACAGAGGAACATAATGTTCTCTCCTTGCTGGGGGGAGTAGGGAAAGGTGGTATTTGAGGGATGTCTTGGAAGTTAGTAGGTGTTTGCCAGGGTGGTGAGGGAGTACCTTCCATCTGAGGAAACATGAACAAAAGCCTAGAGTCCTTCCTTGGGGAATCAGCAAATATAGTTCACTATGACTGGAGAGTAGTGTTTGTGTGGGGTGGAGGTGTGAGAAAAAAGAGGATGTTGTTAACTTGGTATAGCAGCAGCAGGAGATGAGTTTGTAGAGATACGTTGGGTCTACATTGTGAAGGGCCAAGTATGCCCTGCTGAAAAATTTAGACTTCTTATGTATGCTGTGAAGAGCCACATCCAGGAATGATTAATGTTTTAGAAAGAAAACACTGGAGGATAGATTGGAAAAGAGAGAAATTGGTTCATTCATTCAATAAACGTTCATCGAGCACCTACTATGTGAAACTATTCTAGGCACTTGGGATACAACAGTGAAAAAGACGAAGATGTCTGCTGTAGTGGAGCATACCTCTTCCAGTATAATGAGATAATATACCAATAAACATAGTAAATAAATTAATTATATAGTATATTAGTAGGCAATAAATGCTAAGAAAGGAGAAAAATAGAGTCAAGGGGTTTGAGAATGCCAGGTGAAGAGTGGTTGCAATTTAAGTAAGGTGGCAAGATGGCTAGTTCAGAAGCTATTGCTATAATCCAAATGAGAAGTGATGAGGACCTAGACTAAATTTGGGACTTTAAAATGGAAAGAAAGAATAGATTGGGGTACGTATTTTTTCTTTTCTTTTTTTGATCTTTTTATTGTTCTATAAATATATAAGTACATATTTATATTGTAGATATAAATCTATAATGTATTGTTATAAGGCGAAACAGACTTTGTAACAACCACTCTTCACTCTGTGAAGAAGTGAAACTTTGCCAGCCACAGCAGAAACCTCTCCATTTGCTCCGTCCCAATCCCAATCACAAGCCCCTCCCTCCCTGACAGCTTATGGTGTTTATGGTAATCACTTTTCTGCATTTCTTGATAGTTTCATTAACCAAGTGAGTATCCCTAGACATTATACCTTAGTCTTGCCAATTAATTTTTTTTATATTTCTTTTAAGTCTTTTTTCAACCTATAGATTTTCTCTCCTTCCTTCCCCCCCCTTTACAATTTATGGGCCACTTGACCTTAGAATTTCCCATAGCCTGGGCTTTTCTGATTGCAGACTCATGCTATGGCTCAATATGTTCCTCTGTCCTTTGCACGTCTTGTAAGTTGACAGCTGGACCCAGAGATTTCATCAGACTTTAGCATGACAATAGGCAGTAGAGTGTTCTTTCACTGGGAACCACATAATATCTGGTTGTCTCCTTTGCAGTGTTAGTAGCTGTTTCTGCTCAATGCCTAGAATTAGAAATTCATTGAGGGTTGCAAAATTTTGATATTTATATCTGTTTTAACTATTAGCTATAATATTTTCTAAAGAGACATTTCCCCTCATTTACTATTTGGTTATCCAATGGTACATTTCCAAGAGGAAAAGCAAGATAAATGTCTTTTTCTTTATTTGCCAGTTTTCAAGGCAATGAGTTAGTTCTCTGTCATGCTCAATTTTGATAACTTTATCTATATTTTTAGATTTTGTCTGGAAAGGGAACTCCGATTGGTAGTAATAAGAATTTGTAGGTGTTTGACTGCTCCAGTCTCTTCAGACCTCACCTGCTATATTGGATTAAACAAAACCTTTCCCAGTTTTAGCTCTTGTTTGAAAATTGGCTCATCCTGTGTTCAGGTGTACATTTGTTGGCTGTTTGGGAGTTCTCTTGTTTTCACGTACATCAGATACCCCATTGCTTTCCTCTGCTTTTTCCTGTACAGATGCTAATATCAAATAGATCTTATGGCTGTCAGTTTGTTCCCAGCTGCTTGTATTTGTAGGGGATAGCTTATCATCTAGTTTTGTTGTAAGTATTTTCCATGGGATTTTGGTTTTACTGTCTAGTTTCTTGCTCTGTTTTTATGTGGAAATTTTGCCGTCTTCCCAGCAAAGGGTTGAATCATGGAAGATTTAGAGTGGAATTGAGAATTACTTTGAGGTTTTTGACTTGGAAGATCTGGTGGATGGTGATTTCATTGATGAAGATTGAAAAAGTAGAAGGAACAAGGAAATGAGTGGAAGATAAGATCAATTTGATTTCCTTGGTTTGAAATGCTTATGAGACACCCCTAATAGAATGCCTTCTTGAGAAATAGGCTCCTAGAATTTGATAGAGAGAGCTAGGTGATAAAGCATTAATGCTTTGAGAGCAATCAAAGCCATTACAAATAGGAAAAATTGTTTTTGGTAAAAATTACAGTGTGAAAAACCAGTAGAATAGAAAACATGCACTTGAAGATAAGGTATTAATAATAAGCATTTGTGAATTAGTATAATAGTTTTATGTATTTTCCATAAATATATGCAACAAATGCATGTCTACATTGAGCAGGAATTCGAAGAGGAAGATGCTATATAAAGACCCATTTACATGTGTGCAAGTGGTTTTTTGGTCATTATGTATAGGTGCCATATATATTGGATACAATAGTAAGGGAATAAATTTATAAAATCTGAGCATTTTTCCTACTTGAAATGTTAGGTAAAGGCGTTAAGTACTCAAAAGTTGTAAGTTTGTATATTTCATGTATACTATCACAGATCTCTATTTTAAGAATAGGTGAGAAAGTCTTCTCTCTTATAAGTTAGTCTATATAGCTCTAAGCTCTATCCTCAAAGAAGACTTTTCAAATAGTATACACATTTGGACACTCCTTTTTAAAAATTTAATTTGTGTTAAAAACTAACCCAAGTGATTTACTTTTGACCTGCCATTTCCTTTCTTCTTCTTTTTCTTCTTTTTTAAAAAATTAGGCCAGTCTTCAGAGACCTGAAATTAAACTTGAATCACTAAAAGAAGATATTAAGGAATTCTTTAAAATATCAGGTTTGTAAGTTTTTTCCTAATTATTGAAGGCAAAAAAGGAAATGTTTTATTTATTCATAATTCTTTAAGGCAAAATAGATAATATTTTATCCCCAGGCTTCCAATTACTCATTCAAAATTGTGAAAACTGTGGCTGAATAGGTTTCTATTTGGGGAAAATCAGATGTTTTAATAAAATGGTGCAAAAATTCAGGAACACTGTCAGAATGACTGCTTTGCGTTAATCAGTTTTAAATACTGTTTACCTTCCTGATCAAAATACATCCTGAATATATTAAGTATCTCCTTAGTTAAGTAACTTGTCTTTTTACTTTTCAGTTGTGGTTTTTTTCCTTTTACAGTTTCTTCCTACTATTTTTCTATGCTTTCAAAGAAAACAAAAACAAAATCCTAATTTTTGTAAAGCAAGAGAGAGGTTCCTTATTCCAACCTCGGCACATAAGAACTGTCATGTTAAGCGGTACCCAGATAGTTATTTAGCAGCTGAACTAACTGCTCTGACTGTTGGTAACTCAAAATAATCTACTTCTGTTGTTTGGGACTTTATTGACTAGTTAATTGTAACTATGTACTTGTGATTTATCTTCATCAGGGGCCTGATTTTTTAATTTCCCTTGGCACATTCCTCATAGCATTAGTAATACAACATCCAAAGAGTTTGGCATTAATTGAGTATCTTGGTAGTGAAAGAAGGAAATGTTCCTCTCAACTTGAGAAAATGGTGCCATAATGATATTAGTTAAAAATAATATCATTGATGACTTTGCTACTCAGTGTTAGCCAAGGGATGTGATAAATATATAGGCAATAATTCCTTAATACCACTTTACATAGCAATTGACAGTTGAGAAAGTTCTTTTACAAATAAATATTATACCCAAATTTTAGTGAGATAAATTTAGTTATGATATTGTTTATTTAAAAAGCTAATATGTTCATATATTTTATTCTTTTTTTAAAACAGGTTGGGAGAAGAAACTTCAGAATGCTGTTTATAGTGAACTTAGTGTGTGAGTTTTCCCACACTGTTTTGAGATACTGTTTTGTTTAGCTATATTTACTTTGTGAGTAATAATCAGTATTGCTATGTATACTTACTGTATTATTATTTCTCATTAGTAGTTATATATGATTTCAAGTAAGTTAATGCAATTTAAAGTTACTATAGTCTTGTCGACAATAATGAATAGGTGTTTTTTTTAACTACCTCATTTTATACAATCATTCATTCATTCATCCAGTAAATTAGGGAGTAAGATATTTCTCTTAATTTAGTATTTCAGATAACTGAACTTTATTAACATTCTTTTTATTATTGCCATTTTGGATATTATACTTTTTTGTGTCTCTATAAACTGACCATTCTAAACATAATTATCTTTTTTTTTTGCAAAATTGGTGTCATTATTAAGAGCATCAGTGTTTTTGTTTATCTAGATTTAGTATCAGGGTCTATTCAGGTGTATATGTTTGTATTTCAAAAACTCTAGATCTAGAATGTTAGCTTTTGTAGTTTATTCAACATTCTGTTATTCATCAAGTACTTACGGAGTACCTACCATGTGCCAGCACTATGCTAGGCACTAGGGATATAGTATAGAACAAGAAACACAGTTCTTGCCCTCATGGAGTTCATAGTCTAATAGAGCTTTTATATCTGCTATTTTTTTTACTTCTATTTGCTTTTTATTGCTATCACTGTATCTGTGTCTCTAGCATTCTCTAGTTTCTAACACTCCCGTTTCCAACTTGCTCCTTCTAATCTGTTAACTGGGAAATAAGATAACCCAGTTTAGCAGAAATGTTTCTAAAATAAAGAGACTCAGATGAAGGCCTGTAGATATGTGCTTTAGGTGATTTTATTTTTAAATTAGTATTTACTTATTTGCTTATCACCATTTTCCTAGTTGGTTTTTGAATTCTTAAATAACATCAAATACAAGTGCTGTCTATTAATTGAAGTTGACCGTGATCATACGTTTGGTAGCACTAGTCAACAACGGAATAGACATTTATCATGACAAGTAAGGTTTTAAGTTTACAATATATACTAGAGATGCCTGTTGTGTGAAATTCCAAATGTTGGATTCTCAATCTGAGGAGATATCACTAATGATTGCTATTTTTGTGATCTAATGCATTCTTGAAAATTGGTCTGTGTGACAGACTGCTCTTTTACTTGATGGCAAGGACTATGTTTCATTCAGTACTGTATCTTTGGTATACTATACAATAGAATTTTAAATAAATATTTTTTGAATAACTTGGGATTTTTGAAGGAGTCCAATAATAAATACTACCTTTCCTTGTCACTTGGGTTCAGAATAAATTGCGAAATATGATAAAACAGAAAGGCAGATAGGAGATCAAAATTACACTTTTGTTACATATAAAGACTAGGCAGGAGGACATAGCTTAATATAAGAACAAAATGAATCCCTTAACTGAACTCCAGAATTAAATAGACTTAACTTTCCAGTCAAATAGTACTGGATCAGGGTAAGCATGTTCAGATTATTCTCAAATTTAAAAGGAGGATAAGGCAGTAAATTTCTGTGATGTAGTGAGTTAAGTCCTAAAGAGAGGCCAAGAATGTTACAGTAACAGAGCTCTTTTTACATGGAAGGGCACGTTGGGAATGAGGAATAAGTGTTCCCCTAGCATAACTCAAAAAAATGAAGTGGACTTAGTGCATTCAGTTTCGTTTTTCACTGGCAGCAATCAATAGATAGATGAGTAAAGGAAGCAAAAAGTAAAGTAGGAATATTCATTATGTAATATTAAATAATTGGAGGTTAAAAAAAATACACACACTGTCATGGCTAAGAGAAGTGTAGATCACATGAGCTATACAGATCAACCTGAAAATAGGGCACTTCATTTTACCAAGCATAGCAACGATTTTAGTCAGATTCTTATTTAACAAATACACTAGAAAATTTTCTGTATTCTGTTATTAACTAGCAATTTGTAAATCTGGCCTAGGTTAGCTATTTCTACTTGAGTGTTTATTTTGTTCAATTAGTTATCTTTTCTACTCATTTTAAATTAGTTACATTTTTATTATTGTGTTTATAACTATTCAATATTATAGCAATGATAATTTACATTGATCAAATGCTTATTTTGTGCCAGATACTATGCTAAGCAGTTTATAAGCATTGGCTTATTTAATGTAATTTGCGTGACAACCCTATGAAGTAGAATTTATTATGATCACTGTTTTACAGAAGAGAAAACTGAGGCTTAGACTATGTCTTAGTCTGTTTTGTACTGCTATAACAGAGTATGTGAGACTTGGTAATTTATAACGAACGTAAATTTATTGGCTCACAGTTCTGGAGGCTGGGAAGTCCAATATTAAGGTACCAGCATCTGGCAAGAGCCTTCTTGCTACATCATCATATGACAGAAGGTGAGAGGATGAGAGAGGTCAAGAGGAGACCAAACTCACCCTTTTATAACGGCACCAATCCCACCCGTGTGGGTGAAGCTCTCATGCCTTAATCACCTCTCAAAGGTCCCACCTCTTAATACTATTCAATGGCAATTCAATTTCAACATGAGTTTTGAAGGGGACAAACATTCAAACTATGGCAGAACACCTAAGTAACTTGCTGAAGATTGTATAGCTAGTAAATGGCAGTGCTAGAGCTTGACTTTTAATTGTTCGATTCCAAAGCCCATGCATTTTACTATATCTCCCAAATGTCTATATCTTATCTCTTAACTGCATTAAAAATATTATGGAACAAGAATTGTGTCTTTCGTTTCTTTTAGTAATAGCATCACAAAAATGACCTTGAGTCAGCAAATAGTTATTGAGCAACCATACCAGTACTAACACATGACAAATATTTGTTAAATTGAGGAAACAGTGTAATTATCAATCCTAACCTTATAAAGATTTAACTAAGACAATCTTTACACACAAAATGAAAATGCACCAGCTTCTTTCTGTGTCTTGGTCTTCAAGTACAGAGAAGTTTATAAAGAATTAGATGACCTCTTCTTTTTCCTTAAGGAACATAAATTAAAGAAATAAACCTTTTAAAAAACTTATTCTATATGTACAAGTTATAAAAACATATGCAATAGTTTACTGTTACAGTTGATATATACACATGTCTACCATACTTTAGAGAGATATGAGTGTTGAACAGCAGTGGCCCTAAAATGGAAGGATTTTAGATAATGAGTACTTTACAGTAGAACACAAATTCAGATAAGTCTTTGTACATGCATTCATGGCTTTCGCTAGGAGAGTGCTCAGGCAGTAGACGTAGGTACCTCCAAAATGTCCTAATCATATAGTTCTTCTTTGCCCTCTTAGTTTTAAATGCTACTGTATATTTGCTTATGTGTTATGCACTGAGCGATGTGCTAAGGATAGTGAACAAGCCAGGTGGTCTTGGCTTTCATGGAGCTTACGTCCCAGTTGGGCATGCAGACTTTAAAGAGGCATTTACAGTACAATAAGTCCTGTGATTGGGGAAGTATGTGGAACCATGAGGCAAGCACATGACTCAGTTTTGGGGGTGCTATAGTGGTTTACCAAAAGAAATAATATGAAGGCTGGGGTCAGAAAGCTAAGGTAGAGGAGTTAGTCAGGGGAAGGAGTAGAGAAGAAAAGCACTTTAGTCAGAAGGGAACAATAGGCTCAGAGATTAAGAGGTGGAAAAGAAAGTGGCACAAAGGAGAACAAAAGTTTGTATGGCTGGATGGTAGCAAGTGAAGGGGACTTGGCAACAGAAGATGCTAGATTTGTCCACAGGGATGTGCTTCTTAATCAAGGCTTTGTAGACTGGATCCTAAAAGCATTTGGGTGCCATTTAAAAAATTTATTCAAAGTAGTAACATGATCACATTTGCATTTTATTTATTCAACAATGTATTGGTTATCTAGTATGTGCCAGGCATTATACTAGACACTGGAAATATAATTGCTTGTGAATAAAGGAAGCTATCACTCCTGGCTGACAGTCAGGCATATTGGTGAATAGGTTGAAAATAGTATGGAAGCAGAGGAAACTGCTTAGGAACTGAATGTAGGCAAGGGATAATGGTTGCCTAAAATAGGATACTGTCAGTGGGTAGAAAAGCTAAGAGATATATATGGGGACAAGGGGAACACGAAGAAACAGAGTCAAGGGTGCTGTATAGATTTCTGTGTACTGTTCCTATCTGGCAACCCTTATCTCTTCATATTACTAAAGGTAATCTCCATGAGGGCAGAGATTTTTGACCTGTTTTGTTCACTTCTATATCTCTTTTACTTTGAACATTTAGTAGGCTTTTGAGAAATATTTCTGCATAACTAAATATCTAACTTGATTTTGGTTTTAATAGGAGTGACTTTTGAGTTGCCTCTTCTTGTTACCTGTATTTTTGGGTAAAGTTCTTTGATCATTAAATAACTCTTATCAGTAAATGCTTTTAAGTTTTAATCCTAAATTTCTAAGTTTTATTAAATTTAGACATAATTGCCATTAAAAATGGAAGCAAATTGGGTAATACGAGATAGATTTTAAACTGTCTTGCATATAACACAAGAAATATTGAAGTATCTAGAGACTATCAATTTTTTTTTTCATTTGTGAGCAGGAAAGGTACATGGAATGCAGATTTTAGTAAAAAAAATAATTTGCCAGAAATAATCAACTTGTGAAACTGTCTTATGGACTGGGTGGGATAGGTTGCCTTTTTCTATTCCAGAAGTGTTTCTTCTGGACAGTTGAGCCTTTTACACTCAGGCTCTGGGACAGATGCAAGTGTTTTGGATTATTAACCCTTTACACATGCTACTGACCCACTTTGGAGCAGGAATTTCTTGAGAATTCAGTCTGTGGTTCTTGATTAATGGAACATGGTTGCTTTGCTGTAGGTACAAGTCCTATGACTGATTTCAATAGGAGTTACATATTGTTGTGAAAAGGACTGGAATCTCTAAGTAAATATTGAACCATTATGTCTTCCTACTGCCTTTTCTATCTGTGATTTCATACCTCTCTGCACTTCAATTATTATGTTCCCACTATGCTGGATTTTTCTGATCCTTAAACATTCCAAATATTCCCTCTTCAGAGTATTATTGTGCTTGCTGTCCCTCTGCCTGGAATACTCTTCCCCCAGATATTGGCCTGGTTGGCTCCTTCTTCTCGCTCATGTCTTAGTTCAAATACCATATATCCCCTACAGGCTTTCACTGCCTCCCAAATTACTTGTATCTCATTACCCTACTTTCATTTTCTCATGGTGATTATTACTATCTGATATTATTCTATTGATTTGTTTGTTTTCATAATTATTGACTGTCCTTTACTAGAATGTGAAGTCCATGAGAACAGGGAATATTTACTTAATCATCACCTTATACTTAGTACCTAGAATGGCTAAAATATTTGCTGACTAAATAAATCTATTTTCTTAATAAAAACAATACATTTTGAATATAAAATATAATATTACTTGGATAACAGAAAGAATTAAAATTTTTAAATTGTATTAAATTTGTAAATGTATGTATTACATATTAAAACATGGCTGTTACCAAAAGTATTATTTATATTACTATTTCAATTATGTAAAAATACATATAAAATCATGTGGACAAGGAAATTAGGAGACATGAAATGAATTAAGTTAATGGTAAGTTAATGGACTTTTTAACCTTCAAAGTTCCCCTAAATGTTATAATATTTGTATGCTAAAATTAATGGTTATGACAATAACCATGTGAGCATTTACACAGATAGGTAATTTTAAAATTATCTCAATTTATGAATTCAGATTATCATGCAATTTAACTTTTAGTATGTAACTGAAATTTTAATCTAGAAATTCAATGCTAGTAGGATAAGAATTAAAGTTTTAGTAGGCCCTTGCACCTTGTGTAAACATATAGAACTAACAAATATTCTGTTTCATTTATAACATGGATGATAGAGGTAAGTAATGTCTAACCAAGAGAATAAATGTGTAATATTTAGCTGCCTCTTTTTGCTCCTAGATTTCCTTTACCTAGCCATCCTGCTGCACCTCCTGAACATCTTAAAGAACCTTTGGTATACATGAGGAAGGCACAGGTTGGCTATTGTTCATTTTTATTTCATTTTTGCATGCTGAGTTATGCAGAGTAAAAGATCCTTATTATTGTCAGGAGTATGTATTATTCATTATGAAAGCCTTGGTAAGAACCACTACATTGATGTTAATAGCATTTGTATATTCTCTCTTTATTTTCAGTAACCAAGGATCATGCCTATTTAACTATAGTTACCCTAGAAAAAATTGAGTAGAAGGGAAAATATCATTTACCATACTGGCTTGAAATTTGAAATATGATGAAAGTATTATGTGACAATCTATTTATTTTTCATGCCCTGTGATAATAAAGGAATGAAATGTGAATGAACTTATACCCTGTTCCCGTAAAATTTTGGCCTTTGAAGCCAGTGTTACTGATACTGTCTTTGAAATATATTTGTTCTCACAGCAGGCTGTCACATATTAATTGTATTCTGTTACAGAACTCAGATGAACTTGCTATCAAAATGGGCTGGCAAACAACTAAGAATCACTTTTAAAGGATGAAATAAAGTAATTTAAACAGAAAAACTATAAAAAGCTATTAAAATAGAAGCTCTGTACATTCTATCACATGCCCTAACTCTTTAACTGCCCTTCACGTTGGCACAGCCTAGTCCACCTCTCTTTGGCACAGTCCTGTCCGTAGCCGTCCTCGTGGTGCTGGCTGGGACTCTGTGACTGCCACTGCTGAGGTGTTTAATGGGCATTGCAGTCAGAGTTGACCTTCATTCTCCAGCACAGCCTCAGAAATGGATTTTTAAAAACTTTTTAGTCTGAAATATGTCAAAGATTCCTTAAAGAACTCCCATGAACCCATGATTCAGCTTCAAATAGTTCTGCTGCTCTTGAAAATTTTCTGCTGCTTGTGTTATCACATTCCACAACAGTGGACATTAAGCAGATTTTTATTTTTATATTGCAACTTTTATTCTCATTTAAATAAACCATCAAAATTAGATGACAGAAGGAGGCAGTATAAACAAAAAATGTGGAGATAATTTGAAGAAATTTGTATTTCTGTTTCTAGGTGGTATCTTTTAGGGCTGGAAATTAGATAATATTTATTTATTTGTCATAAAGCATGATAGTTAAATGATACTAGTGTGAAAGAATTGTGTGATCTTTTGTTATAAAGATTTAAACTCAAGAAATTTAAGTTTAAGATTTAAGATTAGTTAATTTAAAGATTTAAACTAAGAAGGTTGTGTCTAAATATTTTTTGGTGAAATTGAAAACTTTCAAATGGTATAGAGAAAATATCAGTTTTAGCATGGTAGGTGTAAGAAAACAAAACACAGAGCTGGTTTCCTGTCATGACTGAAAAGAAGAGATAGAGAAATAATAAGTCCATTCTTAAAGCCTACTGCTAGTTGCTGAGAATATACATAGATGATAAGTGTGTGCATTGTATATACTATTTTTTTTTGGATTTATCCATTTACATCAGGGATTGGCAAATTATAGCCCATGGACCAAATTCAGCCTGACACCTATTTTTATAGGGCTGGCAAGCTAGGAATTTTTTTTTTTACATTTTTAACTGGCTGAAAAATCAAAATAAAAATAATATCTTGTGACACAGGAAAATTATATGAATTAATAAAATATGTTTTATTGGAAAATAGTCATGCTCATTCATTTACATATTGTCTGTGGCAGCTTTTATAATACAGTGACAGAGTTAAGTGCTTACAATAGAGACTTTATAACCTGCAGGCCTAAAATATTTACTATCTGCCCTTTTACAGAAGGTTTGCCAATCCCTGCACTGAATTATTCATTTTTTAATAGCAGGGACTATGCTTTTTATCCTAAGCATCTAGCATAGTGCCTAGCCCACAGAACACTCTCAATAAATGTTTGTTGAACTAATGGATTCTTTGACCACAGCCATGCTAATTACCTCCTCTACCAGTTAGTATCTGCGTATCTTTCTAGATTTGTTCTTCTTGAAACATCCGGTTCTTCAGCTTCCTGTTCTCTTGGGCAGTTCTGTCCTCCTTGCATGAAAGCTACCTAGTCTGGATCACATGACTTCCATTCCATCATGTTCTCTCTTGCACTTCATAGTCTCTTGCCTCGTCAGACTTCTGTCTGCCATTGTAGTCCTCAGCCTTTTCGTTATCAAGGGTGTTGCCATAGTGATCAGAAAATGATTATGGTGATAAATGCTGATGATTATTATCTTTTATTTAGTATTTACTTTGTTTCAGACATTGTGCTTTAATTCACATCCTTGCCTTATTCTTATACCTCCCAACTTTCAATCTTTCTCTCTCCCTATCTCCTTATGTATTCTTAATACTATTAACTTTCATTATTAAGCAGGTGAACTCTTCTAATGTATCTTGCTGCCCTTTTAACAAACCTTCAATGACTAGCAGTTGCCTAACAAATGAAGTTTCTACTCCAAAGCTCAGCATTTAAGAATTTTTACTATCTCTGTCCAACTTCTTCTTCATTTTGTCAATCTCCACAGTCTTATAACTCTCTTATGTATCCATCAAAGTGAATCATTTTGCCTTTTTCTCTTGCATCAACAACACTTCTCATATTTTGTTTTCTTGTCTTTGAAAGCCCTTTTTGACTGCTTTGCATTATGAAAATCCCATCTACTTTGTAAGGGTCAGCTCAGATGGTGTCTCTTTTTGATTACCCTTGTTGAAAGAGATCTCTCCCTCTCTTGATCTCTTATAGATCTCTATTATTTTATGGCCCTTATCACAAATTGTGTTGTAATGTAGTAATTTCTGTATAGATCTTCCTGACTTTTGTTATCTGACTCTTGAAAGAATTAATAGTTTAAAAATATTTTTACATACCTGTTGCATTTAGTACACTGACCTTTATGTAGCAGGAGCTTAGTAAGTTTATGTTAAATTAATGGTATAGGAGTTCGCCATCTCTTCCAGCAGTTGTTACAATATTTATTTAAAACGTATTTACTGAATGCCTACTAAGTAGAAGATATTCTGCTGTGGAGATTCAGTAATAAATTAGATACAGATTCTGCCTTTAGGTAACTACATGGTTTAGTAGTTGAAATAAGACTTGGACCCAAGTGACTCTAATACATGGTAGAAAGTGCTATAAAAAAAAAGTGCTGTGTGATTAGAGGGAGGTGGCTATAAAGTTTTGTAGGAGCACTGGAAAGTAGAAGGGTACGGGTCGTTTCTTATCAGGTGGTTCTTTGCACTTTATAATCAAAAAGCACTTTAAAAAAATCCAGTTGGTGTTTCTTTCCCCATTTTATTCAGTAAAATGTGGTCAGAGAATATTTTGGAATTGTACCCTGGAAAAATTTGACTCCTTTTTTTTCTATTAAAGTTTTATGAGTTATTTTATCTTCACTTAGCTTTTGATCATGTCTTAAGACCTGAGATGTAAATCAGCTCTCTGAAGTTTTTGGAAAGCTAGACTGATACTTAATTTTCTAGGCTGATGAGGTTATGAGGCTTCTTATTCTGTATCAGCATTTTCCGAGTGTTTTTTGCTGAGTACTAGCCCTGAGAGATGCTCTACACAAAAAGTTCCACGGACAAATAAGTTTGGGAATTTAGGCACACTGCTTTCCTCTTGATGAATCAGAATTGATTTTGCTATTTTTAATAGACTTGATTTTTTTTAGAAGAGCTGTGAAAAGCTAATATAGAGAGTTTTCATAGATCCCATACCCAATTTCCCCTATTATAAACATCTTACATTAGTATGGTACATTTGTTACAATTAATGATCCAATGTTGATTGATATATTATTGTTAACTAAAGTCCATACTTTATTCGGATATCCTTAGTTTTTAACCTAATGTCCTTTTTCTGTTCCAGGATCTCATCCAGGACACCACATTACATTTGGTTGTCATGTTTCCTTAGGCTCCTCTTGGCTATGACAGTTTCTCAGACTTTCCTTGTTTTGATGACCTTGACAGTTTTGAGAAATACTGGTCAGATATTTTGTAGACTATCTGTTGGCATTTATCTGATGTTTTTCTCATGATTAGACTGGGATTGTGGGTTTTTTGGAGGAAGACCACAAAATGTGCCATTCGCATTCAGCATATCACATCAGGGTACATACTGTCAACATGATTTATACTGTTGACGTTGACCTTGATCACCTGGCTGAGGGAGTATTTGTGAGGTGTCTCCACTGTAATGTTACTCTTTTTTCCGTTCTTTCCATACCGTCCTCTTTGGAAGAAAGTCATTAAGTATTGCCCACAATTAAGGAGTAGGGAGTTATACTCCACATTGAGGAAGGAGTATCTGTATAAATTATTTGGGATTCTTCTACATGGAAGAATTTTCTTTTCTTTCCCATTTATTTATTTATTTATTTATATTAGTGTGGACTCATGAATATTTATTTTATAATTTGATTATTAATCCAGTACTTGTTTATTTTGTTGCCTACCATTTATTTTGGCATATTAAAGGCTTAGAAAAGTTCTACAATAAAGAAACCTGTATAATTTTATTTAATCTACTGTTATTTAAGCTTATGTGATCATGAAACTATATTTCCATGTGAAATACTTTGGAAAACTCTTTGCTATATCTTACAGAGAAAATAGTATGTGAAGAAACTGGTATGTAGTGTTATAAATCTAAATGTGTAAGTTTTCTTGTGAACTAATACTAGTAAGCACATTGAGCTCTAATTATGTACCAGGTACCATTCTAGTGCTTTACATGTATTCACCCATTTGATATTTATGACAACCCTATGAGGTGAGTTACTCTTATGGTCTTAGATTGGTCTAACTTCACAAAACTAGTAAGTGGTAGAGCTTGGATTTGAACTTGGACAGTCTGGCTTCAGAATTTATACTACCTGATAATATTCAGCTGTTCCTCTATGTAGCCCAGAAATGCTCAGGCAAACTTAAGATATACGATGTGGTTGAATTTACCCTGTTCTCTATCAATTCAGTAACCTTAGCAAAAATGAGAGTTTTGCTAATTTTACAATACTTTAGTTCTCATCCCCTTCCTAATTGGTCTTTCTGCCTTCTGTATTGTCACTCCACTTCTTAAAACTTCCACAACTTAAGGATAGAACTTAAATTCCTTATTAAGGCTTACAAGGCTATGAGTGATCTCACCCCTCTTTACTATTCCAGTCCCATCTCTTCTTGCCTCCTCACACTGTCCCTCCCCATCCTGCCAAACACATAAACAAACATTCTTTCTCTCTAATCATATTTGACCTCCTTCATTTGTTGTAATAGGAGAATTTTTGCTTATGCTGTTGCTTCCACCTGAAATGGCCTCCCCACAATCCTGTATATTTGCAGCTAGCTTCTACACATTGTTTACGTTAGCAGGTGAGATGACAGTTTCTTTAGGTGGGCTCTCTGACTCCCAGATCTCAGATACACAGGTGCTTTCCCTCTGGTACCCTGTACTCCCCTACTGTAATACTTGGGTTGTCTTTATCATCACGTGGATTCTGTAGTCTCTGTGAAGCAGGACCAGTGTCTCTCTTTTCATCACTGTATCTCCAACATCTGGCACAGTTCCAATAGATACCAAATTGATATTTTTTAACATGATGAATGATTTCTTCTGATTTTGGGAAGTTAAAAAAAGATGAACAAATTGAATTAAAAAATGGTTAATGTACCCTCCTAGAAAATATTCAGACCCATTTACCTAGTAACTCTGCTTCTAGAACTCTGTATAAAGGGAAGAATCAGAAACACAGAAATTTATGTTTGTGATAATAGTAAAAAATTTAAAAGAACCTAAATGAACAACAGTAGAGCTTGTTTAAATATAGTATGGTATTTCAAAAAAAAACAATGTTAAATAGACATCAAAAATGTCAATTTTGAAGCAATATTCATATAAGGAAATAGGAAAATGTATATATTAACATTATAACCTTATATGGAAAAAGCAAAATATAAAAATTTCATTTTAATAAAAAATTTATAATGTGTGTTTGTGTGTATATACATATGTCTCAATTACACACATATATATGCATCAAAAATGTAAGAAGAAAACAAAATATTTTAACAGTGGTTATTTTTGGTTGATGAAATTTATGGAGATTTATTATTCTTTGCATATTCTGTTTTCTAAATTAGAATAAATGTGTTATTTTATAATTGGAGAAGAATTACTAAAATGTTTTTCCAGTAGATAGCTGGGTTAAAATTATTTTGTTTTACTTTGTTTTATTTTTTGTCAGGGTGAAGAAAATAATCTTTTAATTTTATAATTTCATAAGTATTTTTTAACATGCTACATGTTTAATATATATAGATTTTAAAGACTTTGCTTTTGTTGTTATAAAAAAGTAGGAATTCTATAATACTCATTTAAAAAATCTTAATACAATTGCTATTCTTTTATAAATCTCTTGCTTTTCATGACTGAGAAATTATCTTATTTATACAACTTCTGAAATCCTTTGAGTCATTACCATAGATTCCAATTATTAGGGAAACTGATTTGAAGGCAACAGTAATTGTATTTAGAGAGGATATGGGTTTGGGTAAAAGGTAAATGTCTTACTGTTTAAACATTTTTAATGTACAAGGCCATTCATTTTCTTATTAAATAACATTTTAAAGCTTTATATTTATTTTATAAGTCTTTTGGGTAGACCATTACTTTTAATTTATTTTTTGGTGTTAAGTGTACATTGAAATTTTAATTTAAATAATAGCAAAGAAATAATCATGATTTTTCTTGAGCATTTCATTTTGAGACTTAGGGCTCATTCATTCACCGTCACATAGGAACTGAGAAAAATTAAGTATCTATAAAGCTGGAGCTAGAGTGGACCTGCAGGTTTTTCTTGTGCAAACTCTGGCAAGTGTTCATTTCTCATCTCCTCTTGCTCTAGGATTTCTGGAAACAGGGAGCTCACGATTTCTTGAGTTTCACTATATTTTGATTAACTCTTTCTACTTGTTGGAAAATGTCTTTCTTATATTCAACAGTCATCTGCTTCTTGTAACTTGTACTCTCTCTGGTCCTCATTTTGTGCCTGGCGTATAGAAGGCATTCAGTATATTCAGTGAGCCAGTGGGTGGATGAATAAATGAATGAATACCACTTAATTAAAAGTAGTTGGGGAGCGGAATTAGGGGTCTCAATAGGGGAAAGGAATTCCTCAAAATGATTCATGTGACTAACTGTACACCTTGGTAAATTCACTGAAAATCATTTAATTGTACACTTAAAATGGAGTGTTGGTTGTACGTAGATACAGTTGGAGCACTATGTATGTACTCTATGGACTACTTTGACAGAGTAGGTTTTTGAATGTAACAAG
>CAUYRT010005053.1:0-28326 GCA_963574885.1 Lepilemur ruficaudatus | reverse complement strand
CCCAAATGAGTTCAGAATCTTTTGGTTTTCAGAGTTGTTTGGATTTCTGATTGAGGATAAGTAGGTTAACCATGTAATTTATCATTCAAACTTCATTTCTGAAAGTAAAAAAAAAAAAAAGATGCTATTAAGAATTACATTCGGAGATTGTCTATTTGCTCTATTGATTGTTTCCTTGGCTGTGCAGAAGCTTTTTAATTTGATTTAATTTGATTTTTGTTGTTGCTGTGATTGCTTTTGGGGTCTTCTTCATAAATTCTTTGCCTAGGCTAATGTCTATATGAGTTTTTCCAACATTTTCTTTTAGAATTCTTATGGTTTCATGCCCGAGGTTTGTGCTGGGATTTCTTCTTAATCTCATTGCTACAGTCCTTACTATCAGGAATGTTGTATACATATGCTGCTTTGATCTCTTAACTTTTCATATGCATATCTCATTTTCCTAAGTAGTCTGCAAGGTCATTGAAAGGTGACCGGAGGCTTGTATTAGTTGCAGTAGGCTAACTGCTGTAACAACTCCAAAATCTCTGAGGCTAAACTCAATAAAGCTTAATTTCTTGTTCATGTCAGAGTCCAGCAAAGGAAAGAAGAAAGAGATGGAAAGGAGGTTCTTATAAAGTTATTTTTCTATGCATTCAGTGATTTGGAAGGTATATTTTGATTATACTATTGGTTAGCATCAAGGAATTATTTCTGTTTGCAGGATTTGCATTAAAATGTAAATTATGTCTATGCTTACTGTAAATAAGTTTTAAAAATTATATAGTTATCATTAGTTGGAAAGAGAAGACCCTTCATCATCCCCAATTAGACATAGCCATTAGCAGTTTGATTTGTATGTCATTAGAATTTTTTCAATATTTATACAAATGTGTATATAGTTGTATATTAAGGAAGAGTTTCTTTTTAAATAGGGCTGTAACATACATATTTTTTCAATTTGCGTTTCTCATTGTAACAGATCAACCCTATACATTGGTTGGCATTATTACATAGAGAGCAACTTCATTCTTTTAAAAATCTGTGTAGTATTCCATCATATAGATATATTAATATTTTAATTGATTTGATCTATCTTCTGTGGATAGTAATTTGGATCAAAGGTTAACTTTTTAAATTAATGGTCTCAGGACAATAGGCTACCAGTTGGGAAAAATATAAAGTTAAATCCTCAGTTTATGCCATAGTCACAATAAATTCCAGATAGACTGAAGATTTAAATATTAATTTAAAAAGTAAAAGTACTAGAAGATAACTCAGGAGAATATTTCCATTAATTTATATAGAGAGGGAGAATTTGCAAGAGTTATCTAAAACACCAAAGTTTAAAGGAAAAGAATGAACAGATTTAATTTTATAAAAGTCAAAATATTCTGATTTATAGAACCACTATAAATTATATGAAAGGATACATAATCTGGACGAGTGGACTTAGGATTTTGGATGGCAAACAATTTATGGAATATCTAGAGGAAACACACGGTGATCTCGGACATTCCCAGCATATAGTGCTTTTCAATGCTTGCAACAACTCATGTTGGTAGCTTACATTCCCTGGGTTGGCCTATTATCTCATGACCAACTCTAGACATAAGCTATTTGCTCACATGTCATGGTTTGTGGAATCCCCAAAGACCAATATACTGCATCGCAAACTCTCTTCTCATTTTCAAGCTTAACAGTTTAAGATGCAGCTATAATAGTGGGGAAGACAAGTTTTCATTAAGTTGTCCTCAGCTGGTAATACTTGGGTGTGGCTTGGTTACTGAGAGTAGCTAGAGAACATCTTGATTCTGAGAAAATGGGACATAGGAGGAGTAAGGTTTGAAGAGAGACTGGAAAATAAGTGATCAGAGTTCCGTTTCAGAGAAAGGGGGCTCAAATGGGGTATTATATTGAAGGACCCAGGACATGTTTCCTGAAAGTGAGCTAAAATGTTAAAATAAACACTAGGAAAAGATCTGAAAACGAAATTCACTTGCTTCACAATTATTCCTGGGGTGAGTATTGCATTCCTTTTTTTTTTTTTTTTTGAGACAGGGTCACCCTTTGCTTTTTGCTGCCCAGGCCGGAGTGCAGTGTTGTGATCCTAGCTCACTGCATTTCTTGATAAAAGGACACATGCATCATTTCAAGAAATAGTTGAAATGAATAAAATTAAAACTAAAATTCTCTTGAATATAGAAGTAAAAGTTTGAGCAAAACTTGAGAAATTGCAAAAGTGAAGGTAGGATAGTACTTCATCTGATAAAATGTCTAATGGAATATCATTTCTGGGTATTAGAAAGTGCTGTGCACCTTAAATGCCTGCATGCTTACAAGCCCAGTACCAAATTAATCCCTTTCAGGCATTTGGTAATATATATGATAAAGAATATTTTCAATATTTGTTCCAAGGATTTATCCCAAGCATGATTAATGTCTTGGAATTATCTGTAACTAATTATGCTACTTAGCAGTTTGAATGTCCCATCGGTGTGAAATCATTGGAACTGTAATAGCATGGCACACATCAGAATGCTCTGATTTATTATCTGTCACTGATAAGTTTAGATTCACACCATCTGGGATGATTAGCGATTATTTACTGTCCCAGGAGGAAGCTGGTGAGAATGTCCTTTGTGTGGAAATAGATTACATTGGAGATTCACAGAGCTGGCTCCTTGACTACCCCTATGGATATGAGTATATTTCCCTCACAGCTTGACAGAACTTTATTTATAAAGGTGTAAGCAAACATTCTTACTTCTGCCTTAGGGAGGAATCTTTTTTAGTCTCAGAGCGATTTACATGCTTGCTTTTTGACTTGACAGAGCAGTGATTTATAACTCCTCTCTTACTTCTTTCTCCAAGGGCTAATTTCAGGCCAGACTTGAGGCAGGTGGAAAGGACGTTCACTTTATGGTTTTAGGAGAATGGGCACATGATATGGATTCCGAAGTTTTAACAGGTTTTAGTGCCATTGGATTGCTTTAAAAATGAAACACCTGGACAGTTAGGTATTTGGGAATTTGTCTTTATCATAAAGGTGGCAGGTGTCCAACATTTGCCTTTAAAGCATGTGTTTTGTGATTGTATTTTAAATGGAAATAAGGATTCTTTTACAATCCCTGGCATTTTTTCACAAGGCTCTTCCTTCTAAACCTAATTTGTCTGAAGAACATAATTTGATTTGTCTTATGACTCTGAAAACACTTGGTTCTGGGTTTCTGCATTAATGCTAATGGTTTGTGTCAAGTTAGGACTTTTAATATAAATGCAAATGTTACATGTTCAGCAAACTATCTAAATTTTTTGACTGTTCATCTCACCTGTTAAAGGGCAGGTGCCATTTCCTCCCCAAATTCCCATAATTTTATTTTATGGTGTTTATAGTGTTTTGCTTGATACCAGGTAGCACTCTCTTTTTAAAGTTGTTTATTTTATTTATTTATTTTTTTTGGTATGTTTGTTTTTGACAAATAGTGCCTCAAGATCCTTCTTGAGTCCTATTCTATTTACCATTTCTTATATTAGTTGACCTAGGTCTTAGAGGATGGGAAGTTTTATAGCTTTATATTTAAAGCTCTCACTTTGAAGTACTTTTAGCTTTTAAAGTCTAAGCCAGCAGATCCTCTTCTACGTCTAACTCCCAATCCGTCTTATTTTAAATTAATTAGATTTCTTTACTCCAGTATTTTTATCAAAGTCATTTTTATAGTGTAGTTAGGGGACAGAGAAACTACCTGCACTCTAGCAATTAATGTTGTATATCTCTGGAGGATAAACATATATATATATATGCTAAAAAGGTAAGTTTTAAATAATGTTGATGTTTCCTTCCTTGAATATTTTGCTTAAATTTTGAAATCACAGGGAGTGGAGCATTTGTCTATAGATAATTATTTCGGACTTCAGAGGCAAAAAGTAAATACGTTAAATCTCAAGTTTTCTCTTGCAATTTTATCAGTCAACCTCATCCACTAACAAACTCCCATTGTTAAGTCAGTTTGTCTATCTGAGCATGCCTGCAAAGTATATCAGACAGTAGATGAAGGCTGAAAGCAACATGAGAAATCTTATCAGCTGAAAGGTTATTGATTCTTCATTCTTTTTTCTGTGAAATACTGCTTCAGACCAATAATGGCCTTGTTGTTGGTGTAAAGATGACATTGATAACTGACCATATGCATATCCTATTTGTTGTTGAGTCCCTGCATTTTAATGACATAGAAGACCTGTTTGGGGATGTCCTTCTGAGTTCACACTTTTATATTGACCTTTGTGAACACCAGAATTGGTCTTTTAAATTGAGGGAAGGTAATGCCCCTACCAGCAACAGGCAACCAGACAAATATAATCTGTAGTAACATATTGAGAGAAATCCTCATTGGTGGCAGGTTGGGTCACCAGAAACGTAACATAAACTCACATGGGCAATCTTAGCCCAAAAGTTTACTACAGGGGTGGAAACTAAATTATTGGCAAGAATTTCCTGCAGATGGCTCCAAAGGTAGGTATCCCATCTAGAGATAGTAGAAATGGATTGTGATATTTTAATAGCAAACATTTATGTCATGTTTAAAAACCTAACAATTTTTATGAACTGCAGATATATATTGAAACATTGTTTTGTTTTTTTTGCAAATAGCTAATACGGGCTAGAGAGTGTCATCTACTCAGAAATCCTGTCTTATAATCAGTTAGTTTGAATGTGGGCCAAGAGAGAATCCTGCATATTTATTATACTACTGGTAATTTATTATACTGTATATTTTGACTTCAAAATATTATTTAATACAGCCATTAAAATATTGTTTTACTATAAAAAATAAAGCTGTGCATATATAACAGAGTAAAAAGGCATAAGCCAGAGACTGTGAAATGCAGTTATGTTAAGGTTGCCCCCTTTCACATTCTGTTCTTTTAGGAAGGGATTAATGGATAGCTTTGTGGGCAAATACAGCTTAAAATAATTCTTTTTTTCCTGTTGTGATATTAGCAATGTTAGGTAAATACAAATATTAGATATCAGATAGGAATAGTATATTTAATTTTACATTCTTATTTGGAAAAACTTTCAAGTTCACTTCTGTTTTTTTAAGATCTTGAAGGTGTAAGAACCAAGTTGGGCAAGTAGGCTGTCAGATCTGATTGGAAAGACACCTTTATAAGAATCATGCTAGAAAGCATTAATTATCATCCAGCCAATTCACATTATAGATTCTAAGAATGAAAGCACTTCATATACTCAATAATTAATTTTCTGAAATGGATTGTTTTTCTTAGATGGATGAATAATTATGTATTCAAATTATTGCAGAATGAAGGTGACATTTTTGTAGAACATTTCTCCAGTTTATAGATGATCTTAATGGTGAAAAAATGCAATCTGGGAAAGAAAACTGTCAGAAGAGGAGAGATAGGAATATTTCAACCTAGATTTATTTTGTCAGTTGCATGGCAATGCCTTGGACAGTCACATGTCCAAGTCTTTTCTCTGTCTAGCTTTTACTTATACTAAGTGACAGATGGTGTAGATGCCTGTGAATTTTTTTTAAATGTCTGCTCTGAGAACAGTGGCTGTGGGACCCACATAATACAACATTTGCCTTTGGCTTCATATTATTTGAGCTGCATGGGCAGCAAGTCACAGAAAATCCAACTCCACCTGACCTATAAGGTGAAGAAATGTACTGGCTCACACATGGAGAAATCCAGTGGTGAGGTGGGCTTCAGGGACATTTCATCTAGTTGCTCTGGCTCCATTTCCCTGTGATTCTCTTCACTCTGCTTTCTTCCAAGTGTTGACTTCTTTCTCTGACTGGATCTCATGTTTGTGTGTGACAGCATCTAAAAGGAATAGAAGGAAAAGTTCCTCTGAAAGTTCTCCTAGAAAAATAAAGAATGATTAACCTGGGACACCACCCCCTTCCCCCCACAAAGGCTTCTCATTGGAAATCTCATTGGCCCTTAATGAGTCACATGCCCATTTCTGAACCAATCACTTGCAAGGAGAAAGACTAGATTACTTTTAGACCTGGGGTGGAGTCAGCGTCCCCTGAGGCACACAGGTTATATGGGGGGAAGGGACTGAGTTAGATTGTTGTTTGGAAGGTGGAATAAGGAATAGATGCTGAGTAAGAAAGAAACATTATATATATACAAGATTTAATGATATCCTCTTTTGCTGCCCTTTCGCTATAATACCCATAGGTACCTACTCTTGCAAGTGTCCTGCATTCCAGACCTAACTTGCTAATCTCCAAATTTCGAGTGTAGCTATCTATGTCCCATCTTCACAGGACATCACTTTTAGTTAAGAGCTGAGAAAATCATGTGGGGTAAGGACAAGATATATATCCTCAAGGAATATTTGTACTTTTATATAGACAGTAGTTAGAAACAATGTTTATCCCAAGCAACAAGAGTTGTGCTGGCCATAAGAAGGAAGAAATTATATGATAGGATGAACCACCAGGGGCTCTCAAATCTACACTGCACAGGCAGATGACTATGTACCATCAAAGTTGGAGGACATTACCATTCTAGGACAAATTGCCAGATGTGTGCCTTAAGGACTGTTGAAACATCATAATTAACATGAAATTGGGATGGAGTTAATAAACTTGATTGATTTATGCTTTAGAAGCTGGATGTATGTGTGACACATACATATAATGTCTACGTGGATCTATCTGAATCAATAGTGGTATATGTATTCTAAATATGCTAAGTGCCTTTTTTGTGATTAGAAAAGGCAACTCTCCCCATGTTTTGAATACTTTGAAGTCATGCTAATTCCTGAGATTCCTAGATAATTCTCAAAGTTATAAAAATGGATTTTATAACATAGTCATTATACTAGATGAGTTGCTCATTCTTTGTAATGCTAACAGTAAATTGTAAAATTTATGAGGCTGCTTCTGGAATAACAACATTGATAGAGGAAGTAACTTGATTTTGGAGGATAAAAGCCTCTAAAAGCAACCAGCTGAAAATATTAAGAATAATGATCAGCCCTTTCCTGAAATGAAGTTTTATCTCATTTTATCTTCACTCCCACACTGTAAATAAAGACTTCCATTCTTCAGATGAGGAAATGGAGGCTTGGAGTCATTTGATCTTGTTTATTCTCGATCATACAGTTTGTATGTGGTAGAGTTAAAGCTTTTTGTCCTCTTTGTATTTTACCACACCTGGCATCCCAAATTGGTGAGAATTTGAGTAAGATCAGCCTCATGAGTAAGTAGAATAAATGATCCTGCAGTGGTATGATTTGAAGGCCCTCAAAGTATTTTTCCCTCTGTTTTTAGCAGTTCTAGAAATTCTACCAGTAGTTCATTTCATGTTTTTAAGAATGCTTTTTCCTCACATTTCCTAATGCAAAAACAAACTTTGGGGCATAGTCAGTACCTTTCTAACACATTAGTATGAATGAATTTTCTTCTCTCAGAGAGGAATGCATAGGAACTGAGAGCATAGGAACTCTGCGTAGGAAGAGAGCTGAGAGGAGAGTCAAAGCTGTGTCTTAAATATGAATTTTGCTGAAAGCTAGCTTTCCTCTTTATTTTCCTTATTGTTATGATGGGAGGCAGCAAGACCTGCGGGTGGTTTGGAGTTAGATTCCTTAAATTTAAGTTTGGATGGTGCCATTTTCTAGCTGAGAGGCTGTTAGTCAGTTAAAGGCTTTTCTCCCATGTGTAAATGTGAATAACAGTACTTGCCCTATCTTCTCAAAGGGTTCATGCAATGATCATGATCATGTGGGATAAAATAAGTGAACGCGTTTTGAATGCTGTGAAGTGTTCTACAAAATTTAGTTATCAGTATTATTATGAAACATAAGTTTTGTGGGTGCTAATCTAGAATTTTAAATGCTTTTCCAAAATTAAACATGGAGAGTGAAACAATTAGTTCTATTGATTTACCATACCTATAGATGTGCCCATTCTATTACATTAAATATATCTCAACAATAAAAATTACAATTTTGTGTTCAGCTTTCCATTGTTTTCTGTCTTCCTACAAGAACCCGGACTCCTCATTCTCAGTGCTGTCAGCCTTGCATCCATCAATTCAAAGGGTTTCCTACTAGTGAGATTTTTGGTATTCCCTAAACACTCTTGATAGCCAAAGCTAATAAAATCTAGGCTTCTGATTATAAACTATCAACAGCACTTCAGCCATTTTGGTAATAGAGGTAGAAATCCTCCACTGCATCTATCCACATTTGCTCCTCTGAGACACAGTGCATGTAAGAACCGAGATGACAGTTCACTCGGTAATGTTATTAGTCTCTGAATTAGGCTAATTCATCATTGGCCTCTAGTCTTAGCATTTTCCACAAATGCTGAGCTGACTGTTGGAGGATCCCTCTCCCTTTTTAATTAAAACAAAGTTTAGAAGGAAGTATTAATAGAATGACAGCATTGCTTCTCTTAGTAATAATAAAGCGCTGTCCATTATATATAAAGATATTGCCCCTGAAGCCCCATCATTTTGTCATGCTGTCACTTATTTTTATACAAAGTAATAGTATTATAATAATTATAGAAAATAGAGAACAATCACCCATAATTCTCCCCCAAACTGGAACTTAAAATTTCATATTTGTAGATGCCCTTTCAGTTTTTATGTGAATACATATTTTTAAAATATTTGTAATAATAGTGTATATTCAATTTTTGTTGCTGTTACTTAGCGTGGAACAATAAATATTTTTCTGTGTTGGGTATATATTTTAATTATTATCATTTTTACTGCTTATATAAAATGACTACTTTATGCGTGGATGGACTAGTTTTTAATTTGTTTATATTTTCCTCTTTTATTAACACTGTATTGAGGACTGTGTACTTTTGAGCATTCCCCTTGCTCAGCAGGAGTGATTTAGATTGTTCAAATAGTCCTATCCAGTTTTTGTAATCATCAAAAATATGTAATTTAAAGATGACTGACTCAATACAGGGTGTAGTTTTGAAACAGAATGAAATTCATCCTCAGTTCAGAGGATTAATTCCATGATATTGTCCACAATAGTATCTGTTCTAACTAATTAATAAACCTTAGATTTTTTTAATTAAGGATTATTGGTCTTGTTCAGAACCAAAGAGACTGAAGGAAATCAACTTTGAGTTTGATGAAGAGTCTTGGCCTTTGATTTTAAACAAATCCCTTTATCCAGATATGTCCCTTTCTCTTATTTCTGTGGTCTCACTTATTTAGGAAGGGCCACATTTTGACCTTCAAAATTGTCACTTTCTCCTTCCACAGATTACCTGTGTTGTCTACAATTTTCCTGTCATTGCCATTTCTTTTCAAGTTGCTCACATAAGTAGACTGTTAGGAAGAGCTCCTATCTATAAGTAATTCTGTAAGTTCAGCTCTGTAGTAGTTTCATTTCCAGATACACTCAAAAAGATATAACGTCAATATCATTGAGAGATAAGTGTTATTAAAATCCCTAGAAGTCCATATGAGGACATATAGGCTTTGGATCCTAATATGTATGAATAAAATGATCTTTTTTACATATCAAATGCCTCATTTGTTTGATGGCTCAGGGCTTCCCAAGCAACCAAGAGACAGAGAACCTTTCCTAATATGACAATTACTTAAAAATAATGTAGAGTGATGTCATTCACTTTGTATCTGACTTTAAAGATGAAGTAGGACCCTCTAAAATGTGGTACAGATTCCAATTTTTGATACAGAGAAGTAGGGCACTGTAATGTGTCTGTGGCCAACACAGGCAGTAGAAGGTGGGCATGTAGGAGGACCAAAGTATGCTGAATTAATCGGCATTGACAAGGCTGATGTTACTAGGAGGAGGAGAAAGTGATGGCTCATATGAGGTTATAGTTGATAGGTCCTTAAAAGGTTACACAGAAAATACTGGGTTACTGATGTTATATGGAAGTATATGTAGTCCGTATGTGTGTCCAATGGGGAAATTCTTTGTCAATCCTAAAAAAGAAAAGCTAAGAAATTCCGACTACATAGAAGACAGAAGACAGATATGCACAGACTCTCTCTCTCACACACACAGAATTACAGTTTTTCAAACAGGAAAAAAGACCAGTTTCAGGCAAATGATGTCAACCATTTTATTTCTTATGTCGGAATCACCAAACCTTCATAGAAATCAGAGTGAATTTTGAGCAATTATAAAAGCAAATAATGAGATTAAATGACCTGATAAAAGAAAATGTTATACCTTGGCAGACCAATATGAGGCCAAAACTCATGAAAAACGATCACCAGGATTTGGACAAGGCAAGGAAAAAAAGATATCCAGAAAATATCAGCAAAATAAATAAATAAATAAGAGCATATCGGGTAAGCATTTTTATCAGTTCCCAATGAGGAGAAGCTGATCTGTACAGCACATCCCCTCTGTGTGTCCTTTTCTGGTATGCTGCATATAAGATGGGGTGGATGGATAATATTTTCTTTTTGTGTGTGTGTGTATGGCTCCATATGCCAAACATCTAACAGAGTGTGTGTCATGCAGGAAGGGCTCAAAATATTTATAGAATGAGTGAATAAATGAAGCAAGCGGGATCTTGAGGGAAGAGTGGAAGTTTTCCAGGCAGAGAAACGAGACAAAAGATATTTGAGGAAGAAATGACAACATAAACTCTTAAATGGGCTACTTTTAGGTTGATGCAGTTGTAGAAAAAAAAGTGTGTGTGACATGGAACGGGTTCTGGAGATTGTGGAGGAGCATAGAAGGAAATGAAGCTAGATGATAAAAGATCTGAACCCCATATTTAGAAGCTTGGATTTTATCCTGTGGATTAGCAGTAAGGTAATGTCATAAACCTATGTTTTAGAAGGAATACCAGGGTGACACATGGAGGACATATCAGAAGTACCTGTTGCCTCTGTCATAATTATAGAACTACACTGGCATGTGGTAAAAGGAATTCTGAAAAAGAACATCTCTTCCTCCTTCTTCTCCCATCCTTCATCAGTTGGGCACTGATTGCAGCAGTAGTCACATCTGGGACTCATTTGAGCAAAGGAGCAACTAGGAGAAAATCTATCTTTCTGGCCCAAATCTTTCTTCTGATCTCTAGACCCTTTTATCTGTCTACTATATAGTTTGCTATGGTTTGGATGTGGTTTGTTTGACCCCTGCCAAGTCTCATGTTGAAATTTGTTCTCTAGCGTTGGAGAGTGGGCCTAAGGGGAGATGTTTGGGTCATGGGAGCAGATCCCTCATGAGTGCCTTGGTGCTGTCTTTGTGGTGATGAGTAAGTTCTCACTCTATTAGTTCCCATGAGAGTTCCCCTGAGAGATGGTTGTTAAAAAGAGCCTGGCACATTTCTGCACACTCTATTGGTTGCTTTCTCTCTTGCCGTGTGATGGACACATGCCTGCTCCCCTTCCCCTTCTGCCATGAGTGGAAACAGCCCGAAGACCTCTCCAGAAGCAGATGCTGGTGCCATGCTTCTTGTACAGTGTGCAGAACCATGAGCCAGATAAACCTCTTTTTTTGACATAAATTACCCAGCCTCAGATATTCCTTTAGAGCAACACAAACAGACTAAGACATATCTGTACTGGGTTGTTTAACAAGCATCTCAAATGTAACATATCCAAAACTGAATTCAGCACCTTCCTTTTCTAAACTGGCTCCTGTTCTAGCTCCTCTGTCTTAATAAATGCCACCCATACCTCCAAGTTGCCTGATCCCCAAATCCAAGCATCTTTGTCGAATTATTCTTCTCTATCACCTCCTCCCCTGACTATGGGACTAATAAATACCAAATTTTCCAAAATGTCTATTGAATGCATACCTCTTTCACTGTAGTCTTTTATACAACTTAATTATTTACCTCAATATTGGTAATTATTTAATATCTGTCTTCTTGCGTATGTATTAGGCTCCTTGAAGAAAGGAATTGTTTCTGTTTGTCAACTATATTGTAGCTCTCTAGTGCCTCGTATTATGACTGACACATAGAAAATTGTATGAAAATATTTATCAACCAAATGATTAACCTTCCTTTCTCTAGATTCACTGATATCTCTTGAGTCTGTTTAGGCAAAACAGCTGTCTGAGAAGCTCCAGAGCTATTCTGGATCTTAGAGGTTCCAGCTGGGTATATGGCAAGTTATTTTGTTTTAGTGGTATCAGGACCTGAGATGCCTCTGACCTTTATGTTTCTGGATAGATTCTTAAATATGTCCATGTCAGGATGAGAGGTTCTGTATCTAGCCCTTAGAGCAAGGCCTGTAACTAGGAGCTCCATAGGAGCATCACACAAATTTAGTGGCTGACTGATGGACTATCTGCTTATAGCACCACAATATTCTGCTGCCATTTTTTTGTTTTACACTTAGTTTAATTCAGAATTTTCCAGGTTAAATTCTAGGAATGTAATCTCCTTCTTTTCTTACTGTTTCTTCCTTTGCTTTTCCTGATGAAAGGATTTAGAGCTTCAATAGTTTTAGATGTAAGATAATGAAGACTCTTTGTCCCACTCTCCTCTCAGATTACCATAATCAAAATAAAACAGGAAAGTCCTCCCACTGATGAAATTAAATATTAGTATTTTGGATGACATACCACTGAGGTTAATTAAAAATTTATTCAAAATAACCATACGGACTGCTGTCTGTTCTTTGGCCCTATTAAAGCTTCTGTTTTTTTCTCCAATCCATTAATTAGTCTTTTTTTTCTTTCTTTCCACATACAACTTAGATTCCACAGCACACCATTTCCACAACTCTGTGTTCCAGTACCATATGGAACCCTCTTGTCCCTTTCTTTTGGTTACATTTACCAGGAAAAAAAAAATCCATCTCTGGATGAACTTGGTTCTTATACTTGTTTCCTCTATAAATTATTGATAATTTTTCTTAAAAGGGTCCTCTGTACTGCTGGGCAGTTCTGCTTACTTTCTCTAATCAGCTTACTCCCACACTCTCCATAAAAAAATTTCCAATAGTTTCCTCCTTTCTCTACACTTTGCCCATAACATATCCCTTTTACCCTATTTTCAACCTATACCTTGCTTTCTACTTTAAAGAAAAAATATATCATCAAATTGGAATTTTCTTATATTTTCAGTTCACAATGTAGCCACTGGCTTTGCTCTTACATACTTCTCTTTCTTGCTGGATTCATGGAGACGACAGTCTCTTTATTTAAGGTTAAGCCTTCCCTTTGTTCTTCGGATCCCACCTAAGATCCCAATTTTTCAGAATCTTTACATTATTTTGTATTTATTCCTTTCTTGTATATATTTTTTCTTTCTGTAAGTTGGATACATTGCATTTATTTTTAAATTAATTCAAATCTATCATATATAATAAAGCAATAGATCTTACTTGATTACTCCTACTCAGCCATCTCCAGCTACCACCCCATACCTCTCCAGCTAAGAGGTATCTCTACCATCTTTCTCCAGTGTTTCACCACCAACTAATTGCCCAGCCCACTTCTATATGGCTTTTAATTTTATCAATAAACTGAAATATCTTTCCATAGAGTCAACGATATCCTTAAATATGATGGACATTTCTTAGTTTTCATCTGAGTTTACCTCGCAACAGTTATTTGACAAAATTGACCATATTTCTCCCCGTTGAAACACTCATGCTTTGGTTTTTGTGTTAACATCTCCTGTTTTTTTTTTTTTTTTTTTATCCCTACCTCTCTGGCTGCTTATTCTCTGTCTCATCTGACAGCTCATCTTCTCCTAGCTGGCCAGGAGATGTTGAAGTTTTTCAAGATTCAGTGTTAGCCCTTCTCCTTTTCTCCTTCTGTATGATAACTCTACAGTAGTTCTCAACCCTGGATGATTATTAAAATTATGGAGAGATGTTTAAAAATTGGTGGTCACAGAATTAAATCAGAATCCCTGAGCCCAGGCATCAGCTTTTGTACAAAAACAACTGTCACGTGATTCTAATGTTTATCCAGGGTTAAAAAGCACTGATCTAGGTGGTCTCTCCCAATTCATGGTTTTTACTACAATCTACAGGCAGATGACATGCAGATAGCTCTTTAGCCCAGACTGCTCCTCGGTGATCCCCCTTATATATGTTCAACTGCCTACTTGATTTCCCTTCTGGAATACCTCAAGGAAACCTCAAACTCATATATCTAATTCTTTTCCTGTGTCTTCTGTTGCAGTTAGACTCATCACACATACCCTGGATAAGCCAGACACATAGGAATCATCATTAACATCTGGGTATCTTCACCTTCTATATCTAATTCACCACTAAATCCTGTCTGTTTTACTTCTTAGATCTCTTGAATCCATTACATCTCCCTGTCTTCATAATCTACATCCTAGTGTGCAACATTATCTATCAAGTGGACTGCTGCAATACCTCCTAACCAGCTTTCTCATTTCTACTCTTGTCCCTCTAATTCTGCCCTGTGAAAACTAAGCAATTGATTTAAAATGCACATCTAATTCTTCCCTTCACCTCAGTACATTGAAAACCTTTCCATAAATTTACATTGCTATTAGCATAAAGCAAAATCACCATAACATGGTTGCATCAGTTTAGGACTCTGGTTATAAGCAACAGAACTTCATTTGGACTAACTTAAGTAAATGAACATTTATTAGATGAATATTGTATGCTCTCAGAGTTGGTGGAAAGATGAGATTAACTTGGAAGCAGAAAGGAAGGAAAGCCACTCTGTATGTATTAGGGGTGGAGAGGAGTGAGAGGCTATGGAATGGAAACACCAGACATTTTTTTTCATATTAGAAGAGGTCTGCTCTGGATATAGCTTCCTAATTAGTTCAGCGAAGAATGTATTGTACAATCCTGGACACTTTTGAAAATGAAAGAGAATACTAATTACAATTATGCCAAGAAAAGGGGCATAAACAGGATTAGCTCAGGCAAACTATTAATAGAATCTCTGGTTAACCTAATAAATAATGACCGCCCTGGCTGACATCTTGACCCCAAACACATGAGAGACGCTGAGTTAGAACTATCCAGATAAGCCATTCCCGAATTCCTGACCCATAAAAATTGGGAAACAATAAATTATTCCTTTTGCTTTAAGTTACTAGGTTTTGAGGTAATTTGTTATATAGTAATATATACCTAATAAAATATGATTTTGATTTATGTAACCGATGAAAAAATTTCTTCCCTAGTAGGCTGCTGTTTCCCCAAGGGCACAGACTGCGTTTCATTTGCTCACCATTGTATCTCCAGAATTCTTGTGAATGAATAAACAAATGAATGAATCACTGTAATTTGATTGCATCTTGAAAGCTGCTATTCTGGAATTACTAACTGGTTCTGTTAGACTGACTTACACAGAGCTTTTCAGAAATTCATGAGCCTGTGGGTGTTTGGAAAACAAAATTTGATAATTGTGAAAAGAAAAATCCCAGATTTTCACCTGCTTAATTATCCAGTTAGATCCAAACTTTATTTTAAAGAGGGATATTATATTTTCAATGACTGAATAAATGAATAAATCATACAGAAGCTGTCATTTTTAAACTATAAAGCGTTTGGAAAGGAAAACACTGTTGTAAACAGGTGGTATGCTGTGAATAATGCAACTCGAAATAATCTCAAGGAAAGAGCTGGGCCCAGTTAAACTAGACAGTAACCTTCCACTTGCAAAGTCGTTTTCTGTGAATGACTTTTGCAGCTTTGGCTCCTTGATCTTCATGCAAAATTAACTTAACTGTCATCAAAATTTCATGGTCTATAAACTAAGCCACTTCAGCTTTATGTCACCCATATGACACATCGAAGTGTGACCAGAGATGAGAGAATAAACCATGGCAGAAATGAGAAAATGGTGGAAATGGTGGAACTATGACATAAATGATAAACAAACAAAGTGTGTAAAGATTTAAACAAGGCATTTGCAAATTGGTATTCTATTGTAAAAACTGTTTTTCCCTACTGTGAGAGAAGTGGTGAGTGGGAGTAAGGAGAAAAAGAAAAGACTTTATGAGGTGACTTATTCAAGACAGGTAAGCCCAGTAATGAATAGAATCACTGTATCCGTTAGATACCAGCCATATTGCTTAGGAAAATGTAGCATCAAAGTAATTTTATCATAACAAAGTAGGGAGAGCTCTGACTTAGACTTGACCACTGAATACATTAAGGAGAGTTCTCTGGTTTATTTCCATTTGTTTCTCATAGAAGAGCAAACCAAATTCAAAATGCAGTGAATCCCTGGATGGCATGTTATAATATAGTGAAACATTAAATGAATTGATCACATATACCACCATACCTTATGGATTTGCCATCTTGTATGATGCTGACTTTTTGAATGACTATTCCCTGAGATAAACCTGACTTCCTGTGTCATTTTGTATTTTGCAGAAAAAATTCAGTGTTCAACCTCTCAAAAGGCCTTTTTAAACTTTACAACTTATGCTATTGTTGTTACATGGCATTCATTTATGAACAGGCATTACTTATGAGCCAATGTCTTACTTAAAAAAAAAGACATTAGCTTATCTCTCTGTTTAAAAATAAAAGGGCATTGAGCACCACAATAAACTTGCAATTTGAAAACCTGATAGTTTATTTTTTTGATGCCGATATGTGCAAACCGAAACCACCATGTCTTAATTAGTAAAACTTATAGGTTGTAAAACAAATTGCCATTCTAAGATTATTGCATTTCAGAAAAAATTCAAAAATTTAAATATCATATAGTCCACATATGAAACTACAACCTATCTATGTTTTTATATTTTAGTTAATAAAGGTGACTATGAATAATTTTAGTTTTTCTTCTTTAAGAAAAAAAATAAACATCATTTTTCAATAAAAAGGCTGCCAACTACCTTGAATATTCACCATGGAATTCCTCTTCTGTAATAGATCCTGACTATTACAGTCATTTTTTCCATCAGTGCCCAACAATCTGGTACAGATTGTAGAAATATGCCTGCATGAGATATTTCATGCCCTGGCTTATTACCTTATTAAGTGTTGAAACTAATTAGCATTAAATACTAGTCTCAGAGACAGAAGTGATTTTTTTTTCCTGCACGCCCTTGCGTCCAGGAATACTTTATGAGAGTTCCCTAAGACCATGTTCTGCCTTCTTATATCTTACCAATTTTTGTACTTTGGATAACTTTAATTCTGAATTTGAACCTCATTTATTTTTGGTCTCCGGGGAGAGCATTGTGGGTGACTTCTAACTAAAAGGGTGAGGAGATGAGGATGAGAGTAGGTGGGTGGATAAGACTGTTGACTTAAACACAGTCCCACATAGCCAAAGTTGAACCTGAAATGCTATAGGAGCCCTGGAAGGAGCCCTTGGCTCTGCCTGGACAGAGCAAGAGGCTCCAGAGAAAGCTTCACAAAATAAGATTGGACAGGAAGACAAGGAAGGAAAGGTGAGGAGATCATTAAATGAGTTTAGGTCAGGTCAAATGAATTGACTGAATCATTTTTAAAAATAATTTTGTTTTCCGGAGCATTTTGGATTTTGGAAATGTGGACTAGATGTTGTGGACCTGTCATATATTTATAGATAAGAAAAATAAATACTGGGAATTTGAGGTAACTTTCTTGAGAGGAGCTCTCCTAGCTTCTCCAGAAAAGGATATATAATTCAGAAGTAGTTATGGAAGACAAAGAAAAATTTAGAATGTTATTTACCAGTCAAAGCCTACCATAAAAAACAACTTATTTTAGCCAATTGCTTTCCTCTCTCTTCTGGTAATTTTTTTTTTTAACGAGGTAATATTGAACTGTGATTTAAGAGTACAGGTTCTGGAGCTCGACTGTCTCTGTTTAATCCCAGTTCTACCATTTACTAGCTCTGTGACTTTGAGCAAGTTACTCTCAGTTTCTAAGATTCTGTAAAATGGGGATAACATTGGCACCAATCTCATGAAGTTGTTGTAAGGGTTAAAGGAGTTAATACATTAAGCTGGACCCCATTCTTGTAAGTGAATTATCACAAGAATGGAAAACAAGCACCAAATGTATTCACCATCAAATTGGTATTAACTGATGAACACTTATGTGCACATATAGTAGTAACATTGATCGGGTGTCACGCAGGTGGGTGGGGGGAGGAGGAGATGGGTATATTCACACCTAATGGGTGCGGTGCGCACTGTCTGGGGGATGGACATGCTTGAAGCTCTGACTTGGGTGGGGCAGAGGCAATATACGTAACCTAAACATTTGTATCCCTGTGATATGCCAAAATAAAAAAAGAAGTATTTAAAAATGTCTGGCACTTAATTAAGTAGTTATTAAAGTTATTGCATATCTATTAGTGTATTATTACCAACATTATTAGTGGAATTACCCCTCTAATTGTAGCTATCAACTGAGAGAAAAAGACATGTTGCTGAATTTCACTTTGCCTATCTCCTGATGCATCTTTTCTCAAGGAGACCCTAATGTGTACATTATGGTTTGAAATTGAAGTAAAGGCTAAATAATGGAGGTAAGATTATTCATATTGGAAAAAAGAAATTTGGAGAAGCTTGGTTTTTTTTTCTTTCGAGAGTTTTATAAAAAATGTTTTTGTCCTTTATGCATTTTACCAATCCAAACTATTTTGCTCTTTGGGGGAAACTATTAAATATTAATATTGCTTGAAAAGAGATAACCCAAAGCACGAAGCCACTCATAAGAAGTTCAGTTTTAATTGAGAATAGAAGGTGGATTTCCTAGCTTGCTGTCTGCTTGTGCTCAATTGGCGCCTTCACAAATGTTCAAATATCAGTGCTTAGAAACAGTGGGCTGCAATGGCATTATTTTAGAATTGCATTAATATGGCTAACTCAGATCTATGTTTTTTTAATACCCCTCCCCGTTGGAGTCCTTGAAAGTGCATAACCAGTAAACAAATTTACTGTGAGTGACTTTGAGAAAGAAGTTAGATGCAAATTGCCCAATTTCTCTCAGGTTTCCAATGGGAGAGAGTAAGAGATGCAAGGCTGGTTTTGTTTTGTTTTGTTTTGTTTTTTTCCCAGTCTCATTAGGATGTCTTCTGGGGCTTGGAAATTAAAGTACCCTTTTGTTAATTTTGTAAAGGACCCTGGTGTGAAAACCTAGGGCCGTGGTTGACTTTTTAATATTTATTTCACCTCAAAGGGCTAATATTCTCATAGTATTTTAGTTCAGCTTCAGCCTTCTCTGTCTCTTGTGACAGTATCTTACAGCTGTGACTACATTATTAAAAGAGAATGCCAAGCAAAGGAAGGTACGAGCCAGTCAACCCATACTGAACTCAGTTGTCAAAGTTATATCAAGGAAACGAAACAGTCTTTGGCTATTTCCCAGCATTCTGCCATTGGACATGTGGTTGCTTTATTATTGTATTAAATCAGACTCAATCGCTGAAATATCATAGAGATTAAAATATTTTGATAAATAGGAATGATCAAGTGGTTAAAATATTTTATTTTAGAAATGCAATTATTTTGCTAAAATATTTATGTTGGCTAATTTAAAATCTAAATGTAGATTTGAAAACTTAGTTAATAAATTATTTTTTCTTTTATCCACGTACTCTATTCTCATTGCCCCATAGGCAGTCATTTTAATGTCTTTTTATTGCAAAATGTGTATTGCTATTTTGCAAGTATCTATTTTGATTTACTTTAAAAGTTATTTTAAAAATCTCATTCATTTCTTTTTCTTGTAAGCACCATATATTTAGGAACTGTCATGTTGGTAAAGTATGTTTTCAAGTACACATGTTCTAGTCCTAATTAAAGTGGGACCCATGTGATGTGTAAATTGAAGACTTCTGAGAAGGCTTTTCTGCCTGAAAATTTATTTCTCAGTAAGCCCAAATGATTGGCTATATTTAAAAATATATTTTGAAATATTAATAAGCTGAATTACAGAAATATTTGTAACTTGGCCAAAATTTCACTCTGAGCTTCTCAGGCAGTTTCACTCTAGAATCCTGCCTCATACAACCAGTCTTGCTCTGTGTTTGGAGATTGTTATTAAATCAGATGCAAAGGTAGAGTTAATTATCCTCCTCAGTTTAAGGTATGCCATTGGCCAATGCAATGTCCTTGTTTGTTTTCTTTATCACTGCATTTATTTTCCTTCTTTTTTCTCCCCTAGTCCCTATTCCCAATCTTCTCCCCTGCCCATAGGCAAACATTTGATGGGTTGAGGTCTACCCTTCATTTCTAAGTATTCTTGAAAATATTTATTTTGTGTGCATGAATTTTTAATAAACAGAAATAGTAATAGTATGCTATGCATCTTATTCTGTTTCTTATTGTCCAGCACCATAATTTTTAATATTCTCTTTATGTTATTGTGTGTACAAATACAATATTGCTTCAAACCGCTGTATTGTAATCTATAGCATGCATCCATCACATTTTACTTATTCCTCTGGTGATGAATCATAGATTATCTCCAACTCCCTGCTACCTCAAAGAATATTGTAATAAACATTCTTGTGCATGTCCTCTTACAGACTGTGAGAAAATTTTTCAGGGGTATATATCCGGGAATGAGAGTTCTGGATCAAATGGTTTAGATACACTTAATTTATCTAAGCACTTCCAGATTGCTTTCCAGAACATCTTTGCCAGTCTATACTGTATTTTACCACATGCCTCCCAATCCAATTATCTAGCTGTGGCAGAATACATTTTCTAAAGATGGTTGCCATCTCCTATCCCACATACTCTTCTAGAAACTTGCCACTCACCATCAAGAAGTGGAGTCCAATTTTCCTCCCCTTGAGTGTGGGCCGGCTTTTGTGACTGCTTTGGCCAAAGGAACATGGCAAAAGTAACACTATGTGACTTTTGAAGCCACATCATAAAAGGTGATTCAGGTTCCACCTTGCTTACTGGAACACTTGCCCTGGAGCCCTGAGCTACCATGTAAAAGGTCTGACTTCCCCAAGGCCACCACGCTGTGAGGAATCCCAAACTAGCCCATGTGAGAGACCACAAGGTGAAGGCCACATGAGGAGAGAGAGGGATGCTGGGTCACGCCTAGCCTCTCTGGCTCCAGACATCTTCTGACTCTGGGCCAGAACTTCCCAGCCAAGTCCTTTCTGAATCTCTCTTCCACAGAGACCACGAGAAATAACAAGATGATTGTTACTGTTTTAAGCAGTAAGTTTTGTGGTAATTTGTTATATAGCAATAATAATAGGAATACTAGTTTTCTAATTTTTGCCAGTCTGATGCATTAAAAGTATGATACATTAAAGTGATACATTTCCCTAATTACTAGTGCGTTTGAGTATATCTTAATATGCTAGGGTTTCTTCTTGAGTTAATTGCCTGTTCCTCTGCCCATTTTTTGGGAGGGGTCCTTTTTATGTAGGTATTCATTTTATATTCCAGATATTAGTTCCTTGTCAATTTTAAACATTACAAAGTACTTCTCCTGTTCTGTCATCTGTCTGATTTTTTCATTGAACAAAATCCTTCATTTTGATATGATAATACTCATTTGTGTTTTCATATTTAGGTCTTTGATCCACTTGGAGTCCAATTTTTATAACTTGTTATGTAGTAATTCAGTTTAATTTTTTTTCAGAAAGGATTTTCCAACACTGCACAGATGACCTGACTTATGACATTCTATACTTCGAACATTCTCCCAAGGCTTCCCATAAGGATAATTTATAATTAAATAATTAAATTCATAATTTGGGAACTATTAATAGTTTCTTCCACACATGTAAACAAACCCGCATGGCATAAATGGTTTGTAGGTGCAGCATCTTTATGCTAGAGGGTAGTCTCGTTGTTCGTTTATACTGTCCATTAAGCATAGTATCACTGTCATCTTAACATTTTTATTTGATTTTGTGAGTCTGTGTTTACCCTTATGACCATGCCTCGAAAGTGAAAGTCCACTGCAGTTCCAGGTGAGCCTGCAGCAAAAAGAAAGGTGATTACAATAGAAACTAAAGAAGTAGAAATAATTAAGCATGTGCAGACAGACCAGATGCCATCATTCATTGGGAAAGCATTAAGCTTCAGTCACTTGACTATCAGAACAATTATAAAGAATAAAGTGAGAATAATTGAACATGTGAAAGGCAGTGCCCCAATGAAAGCATCAGTTATTACTAAGCAGCATAGTGGATTAATTTTTGAAATGGAAAGGTTATTATTGACTTGGTTAGAAGATCAAAATAAGGGTCACATTCCTGTTAGCCAGTGTTTCTGCAACATTAGGTTAGTGTTTAACTTTAATATGATTTTTCGAAATTTCTCTTACCTAAACTTTTTGTATGTTTGTTTTTATGTTCTGTTTAAATTGAAAGAAATAGCACAATAGTTTCTGTAACTTATTATTACAGTACAGGGATATTATTATTATTACAATATTACACTATTGTTATTACCACATATGAGCCATTATAGTAGTAGTAGTATTATTACCATGTATGGGCTTTTCATCAGGGATCCAAGTTACATACAAATCTGACCCAGAGACATTCTCAGGAACATATCTTGTTTGTGTTCCAGGGACTGCCTGTATACTAAATGGTTCATCTTTTGTCCTTTGATTTGTGTATGGTGCCATCTTTATTGTATATTAGGGACATAGTTCTATTATAACTTGTCCTTCTGCTCCACTGGTCTATTTGTTCATTCTTACACTAAGACCATTCTGTCTTTTTTATTATGACTTTTAGTGTGTCTTAATATCTGGTAAAGCAATTTTTTACTCTTTGATCTTCTTTTACAAAGTTGACTTAGCTATTTATAGATCTGCAAATTTCTAGGCACATTTTAGAAGAGGTTTATCAAGTTTATTAAAATAAATCCTCATGGAATCTTTATTGGAATTGCTTTGAATTTATAGAGCAATTTGGAGAAAATTGACATATTTATATTAAATTCCTCCTTCAAGAGCATGAAATTCTCTTCATTTATTTTGATTTTCTTTTATGTTCTTTTGTTGAATTAAAAAAATTCTATAGCAGTCCTGTGTATTTTGAGTAAAGTTAATTTCTAGAAATTGTACAATATTGGGTGCTCTTGTTAGTGGTATCTTATGTTTGTTTATATTTTCTAGTTGGTTCTCATGACATAGAGAAATGCTGTTGGTTTTTAAGGTTGATATAGCTAGTAACCTTGCTAAATTTTCTTACTAGCTCTGAGTTTGTGATTTGGGTAGATATTTTTTATGAAGTTGATTATATCCTCTGCAAATAATGACAATTTTAACTATTCCTTTTATAAGAATGTAAAGTCAAATTAATTTCATATTTTAAGCTCCATGTGTTTGAAATACATTTCAAGAAGAATGCTCAGTGCTATAAGGCTTAATGATACTCATATAAGAATTTTCCTAATTCAAAACCACTGCACAGTGATGGAAATATTTCCCAACTTTTTTAGGAACATAGGATGATGTTCAATATTTTGAGTTTTTTTTCAATTGTGGTTCATGAAAATTTAAAATAGTCTTGATACCTTCTACAACTTTTTATTTAATTTCAACAAATGCTAATTGAACTGCACTATGTGTTAGAGAACACAAAAAAGAAAAAGGATAAAATTACCTACGGTAAAGTTGTTTCTAGAGTAGGGGAAGAGGTTGGAGAAATAAACAATTAATTACCTAATTATGAAAAATGCTATAGAATCTCACCTGAGCAGGGAAGAATGAGTGCTGAACTTTCTGGCTATTTGGGGACGATTTTGAGGACATATTTGTAGTGTCCAGGTTTTAGTAACCTTCATTCTTTATCACACTTTCCTTTGGTTTGACCATGAAGGTGATAGGGAATCAGATAATAAATCTTCCTAATTACTTTTTTGTTAATTTTCTGGATGACATTTATTAAAATTCTAAACAGCCATTTCATGACTGCAAACATACTATTGATTAATAACCTCTCATTAGGGACACAGAAAACTTGGCTAAAGTTCACCTGAAGTTTTGAAGAGTCTGCTAAAAAGTTCATATAAAGTTTATTCTTAACTTGCAAACTGGATCAAACATAGAAGTTAGAAACCAAAAATAGCCAACCAAATGGTTGTGCTTCAGTTAGGGATGAATTAAAGAGATTCATTTAAACTGAGTTTTTTTGCATTCTTATACCAAGTGTGCTGTGACAGGGAATTATTACTCTCAAGAATATGCACACAGAGAAGGTGAGCCAGATTGGCAGAATCTCTCAGTTACCTCTCACAATACAGGTTGAAATCCTTTACAAATAGACAACAGCGTTGGAAAGGACATTCTCTGAATGCAAAACATAAACAAAATAAATAGCTCTCAAGAGCAGTTATCTTTAAAGTGAATCCCAAAGAGTGTACCACATGGCCCGTAGAGTCTATTTAACCCTATACTGGAAGCAAGGAAAGGAGGGGGAAGGAAAAGGAAAGATTTACTGATATTAAACATAAGATTGACCTTGAAGTTCTTACCTTTCTGATTGTTGAAATGGTCACGTATTACTTATATTAGTTTCCTCTGGGGAAGTGTGAGGATTCCGCTGCATGGAAACTTTGGCAGTGGCCCCCTCACTCTTTCCATCCTCCAGTGCACTGTTAGGTAGTATATTTATGTTCCTTAAATTTTAGCAATGATAGTTTGTTGCTTAAAACTATGTAAGTAGGTCATACATATAAAAAACTCTCATTAGCATACTTTATCAACTTGGAAACATCTTTAAAAATCTTTCAAATGTTTTCAATGAATTTTTATTCATTTATTCAATCCGTCAACAAACATTTATTTACCTTCCAATATTTACCTTCCAATTAGTTGGCAATAACAACCCATTTGCACTGAGGAAGATATAAATGTATAAGCCAAAAATTTAATGACTCTTTGCATAATTGGAGAATGAGATTTAAAAATGGTAATCACGTTTTAATAAGCACACAGCCAATAATGTGATTCTTCCATTTGGAGCTATATATTTTTGTGAGCTGAATTTTCCACTATGACAGCCATCACAACCAAATATTTAAAACAACTGCTATAGAATTGGATCATGAGATGTTAAACCACAACTTTATAGAAACTGATGTTTATTGAAAATGGTGAAACATTATTCAATCACATTGCTCTTACTAAAATATAAAGGTAGTTATAATTTTAGTGAAAAAAGTCAAGAAATTATAAAAGTATCAAAAAATAGAATATAAAAATTATTAAATATTTTTATCTCATTGCTTATAATTTATAATATTGGGTAAATTTTATGATGTACGCAATGTATTTAAATGCTATTATTCAGATATAACTTAGAAATAAATACATATATATATTGGCAGTACATGGTAATTTTTTACTGACTTTATTAGAATATAAGCTCCATGAGGAAAGGGACTTTTGTCTCTTGTGTTCACCAATATATCTCAAGGGTCAAGACCAAGACTGCCCACAGGTCAGATCTGGCCTGCCTCCTATTTTAGTAAATAATGTTTTATTGGAACATAGCCACACTTGTTCATTTGAATGTTGTCTGTGGCTGATTTCACATTATGAAGGCCAAGTTGATTAGGTGTGGAAGGGAACATAACACCTTCAAAGTTGAAAATATTTACTATTTGGCCTTTTAAAAGTTTGCTGACTGTGAGTCTAGAAGCATGCCTAACACACAGTAGATATTCAGTAAATATATGTTCAATAAGTGAATAAATAAATGGTGTGCATGATCATAAAAAATTGGATACCATAGTTTAAGAGTATGGATTCAGTGACTTCTATTATTCAGGGCTAGTTTGTCAAATTTTTTCCTCAACTTTATTAAGGCGTATTTGACAATTAAAAATTGTATATATTTAAGGTGTATACCTTGATGACTTGATACATGTACATATTGTGAAATATTCACCACCACCAAGCTCATTGTATATCTATCACCTTATATAATTACCATTTTTTAATGCATGGAAAGAACATTTAAGGTCTGCCATTTTAGAAAATTTCAAGTATACAATATTGCTAACTATAGTCATATCATTGTACAGAACTTATATTTCTTGCACAACTGAAACTTTATACCCCTTTACCAACATTTCTCCATATCCCCCTCCCCTCAACACCTGGTAACCACCATTCTACTCTCTGTTTCTATGAGTTTGACATTTTTAGATTCTACATGTAAGTGAGATAATTCAGGATTTGTCTTTCTGCACCTGGTTTATTTCACTTAATAAAATGTCCTCCAGGTTCATCCATATTGTCCCACATGCCAGAATTTCTTTCTTTTGTAAGGCTGAATAATATTCCATTGTGTGTGTGTGTGTATGCATGTATCTCACATTTTCTTTATTCATCCATTGATAAACATTTAGGTGGTTTCCATATCTTGGCCATTGTGAATATTGCTGAAATGAACATGGGAATGCAAATACCTCTTTGAGATGTTGATTCCATTTCCTTTCATATATACCTAGAAGTGGGATTGCTAGATCATAAGGTAGTTCTATTTTTAATTTTGGGGGAAACTTCCATATTATTTTCCATTGTGGTTATACTAATTTATATTTCAAACCAACAGTGTGCAAGTGTTCCCTTTTCTCCACATCCTCACCAACACTTGTTATGTTTTGTATTTCTGATGATAGATTCTATCAGGTGTGAGGTGCTATCTCATTGTGGTTTTGATTTGCATTTCCCTGGTTATTAGTGATGTTGAGCATTTTTATATACCTGTTGACTATTTGTATATTTTCCTTTGAGAAATATTTATTAAGTTTCTTTGCCTATTTTTTTCAAAGCTTATTTTGTTTACTGCTATGACAGAGAGTGTACCACTTGCCTATTTTTAATTGGGCTATTTGTGGGTTTTGTGCTAGTGAGTTTCATGAGTTTCTTATATATTATGGATATTAACCCTTTATCAGATATATGGTTTGCAAATATTTTCTCTCATTCCATAGATTGCCTTTTACTCTGTTGATTATTTCCTTCTCTGTGCAGAAGTTTTTTAGTTTGACACAATCCCATTTGCCTGATTTTGCTCTTGTTGCCTGTACTTTTGACATCATAACCCAAAAATTATTATCCATACTATTGTCAAGAATCTTTCCCCCTATATTTTCTCCTAGTAGTTTTATGTCTTAGGTTTAAATCTTCAGCCCATTTTGAGTTGATATTTTGTACAGGATATGAGATAAGTGTCTGCTTTCATTCTTCCATATGTGGACATCTAGTTTTCCCACCATGTACTGAACAGACTGTCCTTTCACCATTGATTGTTCTTAGCATCTTTGTCAAAAATCATTTGACCGTGAATGCATGGATTTATTTCTGGGCTCTCTCTTCTGTTCCATTGGTCTGTATGTCTTTTTTATATATATCATTACCATATTGTTTTGATTACTGTAAATTTGTAATATATTTTGAAATCAGGGAATGTATGGCCTCCAATTTTATTCTTCTTGCTCAAGATTGCTTTGGATATTTGGGGTCTTTTGTGATTCCATATAAATTTTAGGATTTTTTTTTATTTCTGTAAAAAAATTCCATTGAGATTTTGATAGGGGTTGTACTGAAGCTGTAGGTCGCTTTGGGTAGTAAGGACTTTTAACAATATTAATTTTTCTAATCCATGAACACAGGATATCCTTCCATTTGTCCATGTCTTTTAAAATTTTCTTCATCAGTGTTTTATACTTTTCAATGTATGAGTCTTCCACTTATTTGGTTAGTTTTATTCCTAATTATTTGGTTCTTTTTGTTGCTATTGTGAATGTGATTGTTTTCTTGATTTCTTTTTTTGATGATAGTTCATTGTTGTAAGAGTGGACATCCTTGCCTTGTGCAAGATCTTAAAGTGAACGCTTTCAGTTTTTCTCTGTTTATTATTTTTCTGTGGGCGTTTCACATATGGTTTTCACTGTGTTGATGTAAGTTCCTAATGCATCTATTTTGTTGAAAGTTTTAGTTATGAATGGATATTGAACTTTGTCAAATTTTTTTGTGTCAATTGAGAAGATCATGTTTTTTTTTTTTTATTTCAGCATATTATGTGGGTACAAATGTTTAGGTTACATATATTGCCTTTGCCCCACCCGAGTTAGAGCTTCAAGCATGTTCATTCCACCAGACGGTGTGCACCACACCCATTACATGTAAATATACCCGTCCCCTCCTCCCCCTTCCAGCTGCCTGACACCCGATGAATGTTATTACTATATGTGCACATAAGTGTTGATTAGTTAATACCAATTTGATGGTGAGTACATGTGGTGCTTGTTTTTCCATTCTTGTGATACTTCACTTAGTAGAATGGGCTCCAGCTCTATCCAGGATAATATAAGAGGTGCTAGATCACCACTGTTTTTTGTGGCTGAGTAGAGCTCCATTATATATATATATATATATATATATATATATATATACACATACCACATTTTATTAATCCACTCA
>CAUYRT010005051.1:0-10921 GCA_963574885.1 Lepilemur ruficaudatus | reverse complement strand
TTGAACTCCTGACCTTGAGCTATCCACCAGCCTCGGCCTCCCAGAGTGCTAGGATTACAGGCGTGAGCCACCGCGCCCGGCCCTCTGATAGTACTTTTAAGGGCTTTTCACCCTGGGGATTTTATACCTATGGACTGATAACCTGTATTTAACATTTGCTTCACTTGTGTGAGAAATTGGATGATGTGTTTTTCTGTAAACTTGTTCATAACATAAATTGGCTTTTTACCTTAGGACCATGTCTATCTATAATGGGTTCCTCTGCATGAATAAATATAATGCAATATTTTAATAGCTTTTAAGGCAGTGGTATAGACATGGATATAAAGACCTAACTGTAGATCTTCTAAGAGTATATTTGATTTTTTTAAAAAGCCAAAACTAAAATAATTGTAGTTTAGTGAGAAAAGCATAAACCCCTCTTAGAGCCCACATCTTTAGCGTCTGTTACTGGACATGATAAACATGGATATATTAGAGAGTCTCGACAAATCTTTTCCTATACATAAATATATACAACATTGTATCTGAGTCTAAGCTTTGTCATTTATTGTTATGTAACACTGGAGCTCTGAGATTGGGGTGTTGAGAATTTGTGAAAAAAACCGGGTTTAAGTTTTAACATTTTAGTAAAGTAGTTAGTAAACGCAAGGATATATATGTTAAGGCCTAACAATAGGTTGCGATACCTATGCACTGGGACTCATACCTAAGCATAAATTTTAAGGGACGGTAAACATTAGTGTTTTCAGTAAGAGTCTGTTAATCTGAGTTTCCAAACAGTAAGTTGAATTTATTACTCATAAACTACATGTCTTTTTAAGTTGCTAATTGCCTAACCTTACCTTAAAATAGTCAAATTGCGGTACCCTTTCTAAAAAGCCTTTTCCTTAGTTTTTAAGCTTTTGAGGAGTTTTTTTGGTTATATCTATTCCTCACCTACATTTTAAAACATGAAAGTGATGTAGCTAGTTTAGTGCTTGAGTTTTTAGTTTTGTAGGCTGCTCTTGGATCATCTGTAAGGTTTTTTAAAATCTGTTAATACTATAGGCCCATGTTTATAAAATAAATAAGCATTAAAAGTACTTTGTCCAGCTCACAAGGTTGGAGTGACCTTTGTCTTATTAACCCTTGCTGGTAATCTTGAGCTTCAAGCCCTTTAGAATTTGAAAGTGAGTTACAGTTAGTTATTGAAGTGATGTGTATCCATTGAGTGTGTTGGAATATATTAAAAACTAGGGCTCCCCAAGTATGTTGACATTCCACAATTTAAATTATGTGTGTATGTTTGTGAAATAGAACAATTGAAACAACCTACCTTTAAGGTGTAGTTTTCATTATGTTTAGCTACATATGTATGCTAGTTTATTTGGCATCTCACTTATGTCACTTTCAAATCATGCAGAACAGCTGGACCTCAGAAAATGATAACTTTTGTGAGAAATAGCTAAAATAGGTCATATATTTATTTACATTAAGACATACTTTCATGTCCTAGCCAATTGACTAAAAATATAAGTGATTAAGCTTAATTAGTTGTCTCAAGAACTTCATTTAGTCTGTAAGGAATAGTAGGTTGGAAATAGGTGGAAGGATTAAAATTCATAATGTTAACTAGAATTACTCAGAAAATATGACACCTTTACAGTGGAATTGATAGTTGATAGGAAAACAGATGTTGAAGATAAGTGACAGGCCAGAACCACTGATCACTGCTTGGTTAGGTGAATAGATAGGACTAGGAAATTAACCATGTGTTTAATTTGTTATCTAATTATTGCCTAGGAATGTTGTTTAATTTCTTCTTTTTCATGCCGGGATTCAGCTTATACTTGGATTTTGACAAGGAATGGGTTTTGCTTATAAAAAAGGCTGAATCTGGGCATGAGAAACTACATACTATGGTTGAAAATGATATGAAGTAAAATGATAGTCTAGAAATGTTTTCTAGAAAGGTTCAGTTCCTCGTTACACCATTATAATCAGTGAGCTGTCCAATGGCATAGTTACTCATGAGCATATCCAGCCTGAGTGTCCACACTGCCCAAAATTAATGCAGGTATTATAGGCTGGAGAGCTAACATAGTAGCATCTAACTGGTAAACACTGAATTGTTTGTGGCATGTTCTTATGCTTTTCCTTTAACCGGTACCATTCCATGACCTTCACAGGAAGTAAAATCAGTTTTTTCCAGTAAAATATACTTTGCAAACACAGCATTGCCACAAGTTGGCATCAGCCAAAAAATCCTTCAAAATTTAAAAAGCCACTAAGAACAGATTACTGACTAGTATAGACATGTAATTTATATCTGTGACAAATGGTTTGAAAGTATTAAAGTATACATAGAGAAGATGAGATAAAATGAATACTTCATGAATGATTGGGGCTTATTTGAATGGCAACTAAATGACTTTTTGAGGTAGCCTGTATCAGTTGTTTGTAAAGGGAAACCGGGAGAGTCATGGTCAAGTACAAGAACACAAGGTTCCAACTTACTTTTTTTTTTTTTTTTTGAAAAGTAATAAAGCAAAAAGAAATGTGCTGATTTAAATTTCATCTCCTTTTCCTTAGTCTGTCCATGTGAATGTGCTGTGTGGAAGAGTTAAAGGGCCCAACTAAATGTGTTCCAGTGATTCCAATAGGTATTCCAAATTAATTGCTTGTACATTTAGCAATTGTTATGTTAGGCTTCCAGGATCACCTTAAATAGGACTCTAATTGTTTAAAAAGATGGGGGGAAAAGTAATTGGTAATCAGATGGACAGATTCTCTGTAACAGAAAAAAAGGTGTTCTAATTTCTCATTTGCATACCTGGAGTATCTCTTAGCAATTGGCAGTCCTCTTGCTTAGGTTTAGGGGAGCATACGCAAGTAAACCTGAGTCCTTTCAAGGTTAGATCCATTTTCTTGGTGGCTCCAATTCCTTCTCTTTAACTTTGCAAGACATTTAACATCCTCCCTACTTGTAGGGCTTTTTAAAAAAAAAATTAGCTGAATTTAAGATTCAGACTTAAGGGTTTAAGTAAATACTTCCTTATCATGTTCTAATGAAAAACAATGAGACTAGGATGGGATACTTTTCCGTCCTCAGTTTCCAAAAATCTTTTTTAAATCTATGCTAAATATACAAATACTCCTTTTTACTAGCTTTTGAAAATTTGAAAAAAAGGTTGAGGTCCTTTCAGTTAATAAAGTGACAGAAATTTGTGTCTGGAGGTATATAAAATCAACTAGGAAGTAAATTTAAAGGCTGAAGGAATGGGAAAGCTTGGTGTGAGCTTTGATTGTGTCAGTCCCCAGAGCATTTGGTTTTCAGTTGCCCTGAAACAGACTTGATAAGCTTAGAGAAGACTTATTTTTTCCCACTACATATTCTGGAATAGTATCTTTAGCTAATGAGAGAGGACGTGGATGCTGTTGTGATTCCAAATGTACGTGTCAGGGTTTGCTTCTTAATGAAATACGGGTTTGCTCACAAATAAAAAGCAATATAATCACTTCTGAAGAGCATGTACCTTGAGGTTTCATAACCAATACTGTTCATTTGAGAAAAAAATCCATAAAACTGGAAAAGGAAACATTCAAAAATAAGCTTTGAATATAGATGATATGGCTAAGGCATGTTTTATTTCACATGACTTTCATAATGACTTGTCTTTATAGGGGAAGAAACATTTCTATGGAAACAATCCTATAAGAAGTCAGTGTATGCAGAGATAGGTTACTTTGATATCCCTTAAGGGTGTGCCATATAAGGGGTGGTTTATAACACACAGGACTTGCTTATTCCTAGAAAAAGCAAAGCAGGTATCAACCGTTACAGTGACATTTTAAAGCGAAAAATAGAAACCTTGTAATTAGCATTTGCCTATTGTGATCAATAGTAGCCTTCTCAAGATAAAAATACTCATCATCCTTACTCTAGAAAATGGAAGGGTAGGGTGGATGCAATGGTTGAAAAGCACTCAAATATTTGCAACGTCTGTAGTGCTCATATTACAAACTTTAAAATGTAACACTTTCATGATAAAACCTTTTGTCTCCCATCTTCCCTTATAATGAAAAATTTGAAAACATTTTAAAATGGAACTTAATGTGCAAAGTAACCTGTGTAAAATACCAGTATTTGGGTGGTAGAGGATATTGGTATATTATATTGATCTGACATGATTACTGGACTATTTTAATATGCTTCCAGAAAACACTTTATTCTAGAGGACCACTGAAAATCAGAGTTATAGCAATCGTTTTAATTCTTCTACTTTCCTTGTTAAGGTCTTCTGCTTACCCCCAAAATAGTGTATGTCTTAACATGACTTAAAGGGGTGCCTTGACCCCCATCGCAGATTTTTATCTAGGAATAGAAGGATTCAAACCCTATTTGTTACCTAGCTCTTTGCTGAAAAGTGCATAAACAGGAATCCTGAATTTATTATATAGACCTCCTCGCATTATATAATCGAAGCAAAGGGAAACCAGCGATGGAGTAGAGGTACGTAGACTAAAGAGATGCTTGCAAATCAAATAATGGTACCAGGGATAGTCAGTTTCTTGTTGACAGACTCAAGTCATTATAAATGACAAATCCAGAGAAAAGCTAGTTAATCTGAAATTCCCTAAGGTCCTTGTACTGAGATGGAAAAGCAAGTAGTCAAGGAAAAATAAAGAGGGAGGGGAAAAGGGAAGGGGGAAATGCATACAGCACTAGAAAGATATTTTTTAAAGTAGATAATGATAGATAAGCCACAAAAAGTTTTTAAGACTACTAATGACCACAATTCTATTTTAATCAGCTATTTAGCTGGTACCTACTGCTATGTCACCTAGTGTGAAATTTCGGAATTAATGGAACGATGAAGGAAGCTGTGTACTCTGGAGGCTCCATGTGGGTGTGGAAGGTAGGTTACTCTTTACAGTTTAAGATTTACAAAGTGTGAAAGTCTAGATGAGAGGGCAACTTGGACACCATTTGGTGGTGAGCATTCAATCTAATGCATTTTTTTACTATACTGTGCCAGATACTTGGTTAAGAATATAAAGATAAAAATGGACAAGGTTCTTGCCAACAAGAGACAAAACGTAGGCTGTATGCACTAGTGGTGGTAGCAGACACCAGTGACCAACAAAAGTCAACTATTACAACAGATAAAATATAGTATTGAGAACTTAAGTGAAAAGGTGATTAATCCCCAGAGGTTAGTGAGCAAAAGAATGGAAAGTTACGGAGAAGGTAGGAAAGGCATTTCAAGTGGAATGAACAAATTGGATTAAGTAAGGTCATGGTGGGCTAAAGTTTCAGCATAATTTAATACAGTTTGGACTTGGAAGTTTTATGGCAGAGCATAAACTGATTGGAGTTATTGGAAGTGTTGAGAACAATTATAAAATAATATGTTTTGTAACATCTTAATAGTTCAAGAAGAAAATTAAGTTATTAATGATCTTGCAATGACATTTTAAAAGTAATCCAACCAAATAAGTGTGTTACACCTTTGTTTTTATCCAGGTCTCCAATTTATACAATCATTTCTGCTGTGAAAATGAACTAACCTTGTTATTGGTGAAGGCACTGGAAATTTTACCAGCCAAGAGGTTTGTTTCTCTGTTACTCAGGGTAAGATGTAACTGTAGCATGTTAGAGCTACAAGGGACTTTAATTACTTAATCCATCTGCCCAGTTTCACATGTTACATACATTAGAACATCAGTCCTCCATATCCTCCAGTTTCATATTTTTGATTCAACCAACTGCAGATCCTGCAGATAAAAGGTATTGGGAAAACCAAACAATAACAATGCAACAACAAAAAAATACAAACGTCAAACAACTAGTTACATACCATTTGCATAGCATTAGATAGTATAATTAATTAGAGATGATTTATGGGAGGCTGGGTACAGCAGATGTCTGTAATCCCAGATGCTTAGGAGGCTAAGGCAGGAGGAATTGCTCTGAGTACAGGAGGTCAAAACCAGCCTGGGCAGCAAAACGAGACTATCTAAAAAAAAAAAAAACTACATGGGAGGTTGTGCATACTTACATGCCAATACTGTCTTATATAAGGAACTTGGGTATGTGCTGCCGATAACCAGGGACGACTACGTGTAAGCTGAGAGCATAACTGGTCTGCCCGTACAGCTTGTTAAATACCAGATTATTAGTGCTCCAGATTGTTTAGTGCTCTTTAGTGTTTTCCCCCCTTCATGCAGTGCTGCCTCTTACTACCGGTGAATGTCACTTGGAATTATAAACGATTATTTGGTTGAGATCAGTTTGAATAATGTAGACTGCACTCAACTTTGGTTTGTGCTAGTAAGAGTGGGCAGATCTTGCAAAACTGCATTTTCCTTTCTGTTAACCTTTTCTTAGCAATGTCCAAATCCCTCTTTTGGTGGCTGCCAGATTAGAATTAGTAAAAATTTTCTCTGAGAACATGTGTTTAACTAACAATGTCATTCACTGGTAGTTAAGGCACATGGTAAACTATACAACCTCTGTACCCTCTGTAGTGACAGCTAAAAGAAGGTGGACATGGGAAGGAAAATGTTCTCGTGAATTGATCTGGAGCAAGCCCCACTCTTCTTGAAGACTTTCTCTTCCTTGCTCTATTTCAGTGGCTTGCCATGGTATTTCAAAGTAACAGGATCAATCAATAATGGCTACAATCCTGTTGACTCTCTTTTTTTCCCCCAGTATTTCTTTAGCACTTAAGCATCTAGCTGTGTTTTGTTGTATTTAACAGATCTTGAAAAATAATGTCCATATTAATACTTCTCAGGAAAGTAAGTTCATTTCCTTAGAAAGGGAGAATTTCTCCTGGATGAATAAAATATTGAGGATTTACTTGGATGTTGGGTAATTTTATACTTGTATTTTAAAGGATTTTTTTAATGGGGCAGCTGATTGACTTTCAAATGGCTTGTTTAATGTAATGACAGAAGTGTAATTATACAATTTTTCCATTGCACCAGTCTACCAAACAAATTCTGAAAGTATTTTTATATATACTATGCACATATTTGAATTCAAAACTAATTTTACTTAAAAATTAAGACTACACATACTTCCAAAAAAACATTTAGGGCAAAAATTAAGGATGACATATCCACTATATGCAACACATAAGAATGCTACATTGGCAGTAGATAACAGGGCCAGAATAAATTGGCAAGTTATCATACAAATGTGAACCAAAAAAAAGGACAACTTACACATACTTTATTTACTTGATTGTGAGCTTATTGAACATAAAATGTTTTATGTGATTAATATCAGCTTTGTTCACATTGACTTCAGGGAGTTGTGTTTGGTTTTCTATGCTCAAGATTGCTTAACTGCTGCTGTTGCTGTTGGTTTGTTTTCTTTCAGGATCAAGGTGGGTGTTTTCATACAATATCTTATTTTTAATTCCTTCTCTGGCAATTCTTTCCTGGATTCTTTGCTTTGCATAATTATACCTACAATGGAACCTTGTAAGAAAAGAGTATGAAGAAATTATTAATATAAAGTTCCTATAGAAATTAGTTTATGAAATTTATTTATTGCTCTTTATAATCACACAGTTTAAAAATGCTTACAGAGAACTACCCCGAGACTGAAAATACAAATGTATAGTTTGGAGTGCTATTTTGGGATGGTTGTCAAAATACCTGTGAACACATGCTTTTTTAAAAATTAAGGTACGTTCTACATAAAATGAGGATTTCTATCACTTTAGCTAAGTTTATCTGTTAAAGATCTGCATGTATAAATGGAACCATAGAATATGTACATAGTGCACTCCAGGATCTGGCTTATTTGCTCAAGAAAATATGTTTGAGATTTATCTTACGTTTTTAAATATTCATCAGTAATTGTGAACACTTTTAAAGTAGCACTTTGAGATGTGATGGATGAATAAGTAGGAATGATATAGGCATTAGGGTAAGGGAAAGGTTGAGGCCTTCCTAAATGAAGTGTAGAAGCCATAACTTTGCTTTGTTTTAATGGAATGTCTAATGTCATGCATTCATCTGTTCAAGCATGCAGTGAATGATATGATATATGTGTTTAAAAGGTAAAGGCATTCCAGCAATGTTTTGTAAGACAGGTTCCATTAAAAAGTCTCAATCAAGATTCATTCTTCATTTTAGGTGGGACTCTCCCAATGGGAGATGGCTCTGAAAAAAGCATGTGCTTCGGTATTAGATAACCTATTACAATCATGGATTTTCTTGAATACTTAGCAAACGTACCAGCATCCTAAAGTCACCAAGATAAATCCTCCTACTCCAACATCACATGATCTTCTAATTCTACCTGTTGAAAATAAGCATAACAGTATAATTAATTAGAATATAACTATACACTATATACATTATAGTTACTTTAGAAAAAAATTATTAATCAACAGAATTTTTTTAAAAACATAGAGAAATAAAAATGATACTCACTAGTTAACAAAAAATGTCCAAGGCCAGCCACAACAGATCCTAATGAACCATATAATACCGAATCCCGTGCGCAGGGAATGTTTTCAACATCTAAAATTCCTAGGAGCTTAAATGGCTATGATTAAAAAAAAATGGATTGAACAAGAAAATATTTTATTTCAGGGTGGGCTGACAAAGATTACAACACATTCCCCTTGTTACAGTTATGAGATTATTAAACTAGAATATGTGCCATGTGACAGCCGGAATCAGTTTATGCTTCTTCCTGCTTTTGGTATACAGTCTGAATCTTTAAATTAGAACCCTTGAAAACTTGATCAGAAAGCCCTAGGCAGTAGGATAACTTTGTGTTAAATCATAATTTGCTAATTAACTGATTTGGAAATAGGAAGGTACATATTTTATGTGGTCTTCAAATGAAATTACTTGGGAATTTGGCTGTCACTGAAATTAAAAACCATCACTGAAATTAAAAAGCATCATAGTTTGCTCTAATAATCCCAGTAATTTGAACCACATTTGCTTAAAACATTAACATGCTGTTTTAAATCCCATTTTCATGTTTTGTTGGTGTTAATTAGATGAACAACAGTTGTGGTTGCAACAAATATTTCACGTGAAGATAAACATGGGCAATATATTTATCTCTTCTAGTCTCAGTTTTCTTGCCTGTGAAAAGCAAGGTTGCACTTGATACTGTGTTCATACTACATGATAACCACAGCTCGCTGTGATGGGAAAAGCTGGGAATCCAGAGCTGGGTTTTGTTTCAGCTCTGCCACTAACTTCTGTTTATCTATGTCCTCAGTCTGTTTTAAGTTCCTTCAACTGCTAAAATGGCTGCTTTTTCTACAGTCTTCGTTGGATTTATGGACTTGTTTTCCCCATGTTTAACTGGGATGTCTGTCACTATAAACTGTACTTTAGGGCGGCAGCAGGACAGACATTTAATAGTTATGTTTAATTGGTATTTCTATTGAGTTAAAAAAAGGTTAGAAATGATACTTTTAACATTTGATTACTATAAATGTAAGTTTTTAGTAATATTGCTTCCAAGGTTTCATAGTTTTCAAAGTGGGTTAGTATTGTGTGGGGCAGGACAGGAAGCTAGAGGAAGAGAATTCTATGAGATGAAACCTAGAAGGTAGTATAGTTTAAGGGAAGAGATTAGAAGAAACGGGGAAAGGACAGTAAAGGCAAGTCAGGCTAAAGGCTGAAATATGAAAATATTCTCAATTGTATTTTTTGCTTGTGTTTGGTTCTTTGGCTCAAGCATCTGCTGGAAAAAACAAAATGTGACTTGATTCATAATAAAGCAAAAACTTATACTCTCCTGAGTTGTCATTCTATTTCTTTTGCCTTTCCGTTTCCCTCCCTTGCACACTGCTGACAGATTACTTCATGAACACACCAGGTGCCCTTAGTTGGAGGCTTTAAAAGCTCTGCAATACAAAAGAGATTAGGGGACTTAATTCTGCTTATCAGCTCAAAAGCCCAGGGGACTATATGGTTGTATGGGGGAAGCAGCTATGCTGATAAGGAATGCTGGACTCTGCATGCCAGTCCAGAACTAATGCTCTTCTGAACCAGCTAATTTCCCTAGGGGTTGTATGCTGGGGCTAGAGGGAGTGCTGGTACTATGAGGTTGGCCATGGCATGCCAAGCACTGCCTCCCTGCTCCCAGCAAAATAACACAAAAGTTCCTTCAAGGCTTCTGACCTTTCTCATTTGGATTCCTCTACAGGATGGTAGAGCATTTGGACAAAATGTACATGTTAGCCCCTTTTCTTTATCAAATGCATTAAAATACACTTGCCGAATGCCTGAAATAGTGGTTTCAGACCTTAAAGATTAAGGAATTCTTAGACTAATTTTTTTGTAGACTGTTTAGATTTAGAAAAGTGGCTTTGTCAGCTCACCCTGGTGAAACTAAAACTAGCTAGGCAACTAGGTATCTTGAGCTTTTTAGAAAGATTTTCTAGTGTTACCCTCAGATTTAGATTTGGGATGGGCCATTGGAATCTATGTTAGAAACACTGCTTTAGGGCTGGGCACAATGGCTCACACCTGTAATCCCAGGATCACTTGAGGTCAGGAGTTTGAGACCAGCCTGAGCAAGAATGAGACCCTAGGCTCTACCAAAAATAGAAAAAATTAGCTGGGCATGGTGACTCATGCCTGTCTGTAGTTCCAGCTACTGGGGAGGTAGAGGCTGAGGCAGGAAGACTGCTAAACCCAGGAGTTTGAGGTTGCAGTGAGCCATGAGGACACTTGTACTCTCTAGCCTGGGCGACAGACCCTGTCACAAAAAAAAAAAAATTGCTTTAGGGAAAAGTATATAAACTTTTTTTTTTTTTTTTTTGAGACAGAGTCTTACTCTGCTGCCCGGGCTAGAGTGAGTGCCGTGGCGTCAGCCTAGCTCACAGCAACCTCAAACTCCTGGACTCCAGCAATCCTACTGCCTCAGCCTCCCAAGTAGCTGGGA
>CAUYRT010005050.1:0-33772 GCA_963574885.1 Lepilemur ruficaudatus | reverse complement strand
ACTCGAAGTCAGGAGTTCGAAACCAGCCTGAGCAAGAGCGAGACCCCGTCTCTACTAAAAATAGAAAGAAATTAGCTGGACAACTAAAAATATATAGAAAAAATTAGCCAGGCATGGTGGCACATGCCTGTAGTCCCAGCTGCTCGGGAGGCTGAGGCAGAAGGATTGCCTGAGCCCCAGAGTTTGAGGTTGCTGGAAGCTAGGCTGATGCCACGGTACTCTAGCCCAGGCAACAGAATGAGACTCTGTCTCAAAAAAAAAAAAAAAAAAAGAAGGGGACAGAGGAGTAAGACTTAGTGGCCCCACTTTCTGGAATTAATTCTCTGTACTTCTATCAAATTTGCTCATTGTATGCATTCTGTGTTACATTAGTTGATTTTTCGATGTGAAACCAACCTTGCATTTCTAGGATAAATCCCACTTGCTCAGGGTGTATAATCCTATTTATATGGTGCTGGACTCGGTTTTCTCATAGTTTGTTAAGAATTTTTACATTTATGTTCATAAAGAATATTGTGGTCTATAGTGTTCTTCCTTGTGATATCTTTGTCTAGCTTGTATCAGAGTAATATTGGCCTAAAAATGAGTAGGGAAGTGTTCCCTTCTTTATTTTCTGGAAGAATTTGCATAGGATTAGTGCTATTTCTGTGAATTCTGATAACTTTCATTAATGAAGCTATCTGTGCTTGTACTTCTTTCTTTTTTTTTTTTTTGGAGACAGAGTCTCACTCTGTTGCCCCGGCTAGGGTGCTGTGGCATCAACCTAGCTCACAGCAACCTCAAACTCCTGGGCTCAAGCGATCCTCCTGCCTCAGCCTCCTGAGTAGCTGAGACTACAGGCATGCACCACCATGCCCAGCTAATTCTTTCTATTTTTGGTAAAGACGGGGTCTCACTCTTGCTCAGGCTGGTCTCGAACTCCTGAGCTCAAACAATCCTCCCGCCTTGGCCTCCCAGAGTGCTAGGATTACAGGTGTGAGCCACCGCACCCAGCCTATGCCTGTACTTTTATTTGTGGTAAGATTTTTAATGACAAATTCAATTTCTTGTGATAGAGCTATTGAGACTTTCTACTTCTTCATGGTTCCATTTTGGTAATTCTTATCTGTCTAGGAATTTGTCTATTTCATCTAATTTGTCTAATTTATTAGAATTAAATTGTTTATAATATTTCTTTAAAATAATTTTAATTACCTTAGGGACTGTAGTGGTGTCCCATCTTTCATTCTTAATTTCTATATCTTTATTTTTCTTTAGTTTATCATAACTAAAAGTTTATTCATTTTTTGATCTTTTGAAAGAATCAGCTTTTGGCCGAGTGCAGTACTCACACCTATCATCCCTATACTTTGGGAGGCCAAGGTGGGAGGATTGCTTTGAGGCCAGGAGTCCAAGACCAGCTTCAGCAGTATAGCAAGACCCATCTCTACACATGATAAAAAATTAGCTGGGTATATTGGTGTATACCTGTAGTCCCAGCTACTCTGGAGGCTTAGGCAGGAGGATCACTCGAGCCCAGAAGCTTTAGGTTGAAGTGAGCTATGATGATGCCACAATATTCTAGCCCAAACAGAGAAAGACCCTGTCTCCAAAAAAAAAAAAAAAAACACAAAAAACCCAAACAACAGCAAAAGAACCAGCTTTTGATTTCATTGACTTTCTCTATTGCTTTTCTTTTCTTTCATTTTCTTTTTTTGAAACAGAAACCAGCTAGAGTGCAGTGTGGTCATCATAGCTCACTGTAACTTGGCTTGGAAATTCACGCTGAGGAAAAAAAAAATACATAAATAGCTGGCTAGCTCACTGTAACCTTAAACTCCTGGGTTCCTGTCTCAGCCTCTCAAGTAGCTAGGACTACAGGTGTGTACCAGGACGCCTGGCTAATTTTTGTAGTTTTAGTAGAGACAGGTTCTCAGCTCTTATGATCTACCTGCTTCAACCTCCCAGAGTGTTAGGATTACAGGAATGAGCCACCACGCCCAGGCTCTCCATTGCTTTTCTGTTTTTCATTTTATTGATTTCCATTTTAAATTTTATTATTTTCTTTCCTCTTTGTTTTAGTTTTATTTGCTTCTATTTCTAGTTTCTTGATGTGGGTGTTTTATTAATTTCTTAAGGTGGATTATTCATCGGTTGTGGGCCTGTTTGTTTGTTTGATTGATTATACACAGGGTCTCACTCTGTTGCCCAGGCTGGGGTGCAGTGGTGCGATCATAGCTCACTGTCATCTTGACCTCCTGGGCTCAAGGTATCCTCCCAACTCAGCCTCTGAGTTGCTAGGTCTATAGGTGTGCACCACCATGCCCGGCTAATTTTTCAATTTTTTTGTAGAGACAGGGTCTCACCATGTTACCCAGGGTTGTCTCGAACCCCTGGCCTCAAGTGATCCTCTTACATCAGCTTCCCAAAGTGGTGGATTATAGGCACGAGCCATTATGCCTGGCCTTGGTTGTTATTTTTGATGCTCACATTATCTTATCTGTGGCCAAAAGGAGCCTCCTCACTGACTTCTGTATGCTTTTGACATGACCCACTAGTCTTTGATAGCTTCTTTGCTTTCTGTTACAGCATATCCCAGGCTCACCTCAGACTTGAAATCAGCTATTCCTCCAAGGAGATCTGGTTCCTTTTAGTGGGAACCACAGTCTGGGGGCCATGCATGCTCACTGCTATTAGGTTGTCATTGCTTCTAGGACTTTTCGGTGGACATAGAAGACATTTTTATAAGGAAAAAAATTGGTTCGTGATGGTATTTTCCAATTTAAATGTGAACATTAATTTTTTGTTTTCTTTGTACATTATGTCTTTTACACTGAAAATCTTGGTTCCTCACATTAATATAATTACTTAATTAAAAATAATACCAGTATTATTAATAATCACTTTACAGAATGAAATTTAACACAGTTTTACAGCTGTGTTTTTCTTAGGATATGTTCTATTAAGGATATATAGTAAAAATACTATGCATAAATACCCTTTAAATAATTGTTTTATTATATTACCAGCCTGATCTGTAGATTTGTTTCAGTTTCTTTTTCAAGTGGTAAAGTTTTTTTTTTTATTATTATTATTTAATTCTCTCTCCCCCACCCCCACTCCAGCATCTCGCTTTGTCACCCAGGCTGAAGTGCAGTGGCACAATCATAGCTCACTGCAGCCTCAAACTCCTGGGCTCAAGCAGTGTTCCCACTTCAGCGTCCTGAGTAGCTAAGGCTACAGGCGTGCACTACCATGCCCCAATAATTTTTCTTTTTCTTTCTTTTTTTTTTTTTAACAGCTGAGGTCTCACTTTGTTGCCCATGCTGGTCTCAAAGTCCTGGCCTCAAGCCTATCCCCACCTTGGCCTCCTAAAGTGCTGGGATTACAAATGTGAGCTGTGCCCAGCCTAATTTTAATCTTTTTAATATGTAAAGTCAAATCTAAGTGTATTAAAAGAAGTCTTGATTACAGTTCTGTCCCTTTACCTTGTTCCATCCCCTTCTCTTATGGATAACCAGTTTTTAATTCCTCTTTGGTTTGCTTTTCCAGTGTTTCTTTTTACAAATATAAGGAAATGCAGATGATTTTTTGTATTTCCCTCCCTTATAACCCATATACTTTTTATTTTTTATTTTATTTTTTATATTTTCAATCCATGCTTGCTGAATTCACAGATACAGAACCCGTGGATGTGGAACCTGTGAATGTGGAGGGTGAATGTTGTAGGTTTGGGTTGTTTGCTACATTTTGGCTATTATGAATAATGTTGTTGTGAACATTTGTGTACAAGTTTTTATATGATTATATGTTTTCGTTTCTCTCTAGTATATACTTAGGAGTGACATTGCTGGGTCATATGGTAACTCTCTGTTCAACTTCTTGACAGTTTTTCAAAGTAGCTGCACCATTTTATATTCCCACCAACAGTGTATGAGGGTTCCAGTTTTTCTGCATCCTCACCAACACTTTTTTCTGTCTTTGATTATAGCCATTCTAGAGGGTATAATTCCTTTTCTTCCTTACACAAAGGCAGCATGCTATGTATAGTTCTATACTTTTTTTTTCTTTTTTCTTTTTTTTTTTCTCAGAAGGCATCCTAAGGAATATGTACTTTTTTTTTTAATGTGACAACATATCCTGGGTTCACTCCATATCACTGAATAGAAATTTTCCTCATTCCTTTCATAGCTTTGTAGTATTCTGTCATGTTTATATTCTGTAGCTTTACTCAGTCTCTGTGGTGAATATTTGGGGTTTTTCCAGTTTTTAGCTACTTTAAATAATGTTGCAGTGAATAACCTTGTACATAGATTATTTCACATTTTGCCACCATAACTTTGGGACAGATTTCTTAGAAGTGGGATTCCTAGATCAAAGGGCACATGCATCTGTAATTTTTCTAGATACTGTCAGATTCCCAGCCACAAAGGCTGTAGTCGTTTGCATTCCCATCAGCAATGAAGATTGCTGCACAGTGTTTTTACCAATTGTGAATTTGTTCCCAGCGTTTATAGATTGGGAGATTTCACTTAATTATTTCCAGCTTCTCTTAAATATTATCAGAGGCCAGGCACAGTACCTCACGCCTATAATCCCAGCAACTTTTGGGAGGCCAAGGAGGATCCTTTGGCCAGGAGTTGGATATCAGCTTCAGCAACATAATGAGACCCTGTCTCTACAATAAAAAAGTTAAAAATTAGCCGGGTGTAGTGGGCGTGCGCCTGTAGCTACTTGGGAGGCTGAGGTAGGAGGATCCTCGAGCTCAGGAGTTCAAGGCTGCAGTGAGCTATGATTACACTACTGTACTTCAGCCTGGGCGACAAAGCAAGAACCTGTCCTAAAAAAAGAAATGCTAGGCAATGCTAGGCCTCAATCCGCACGTGGCAACAATTGGTTAGAACTGAATAACAGCTACCCCTTCCTGGGGAAGATATTCTGTAGGTTAGTATGGCCCCTACCTGGCCATTTTACTTACTTTTGCTATCTACTAGTCTCCTGTAGACATGAGTTTTTGACCCCTTCTCTAAGTATGGTTGTCTGGGTAGGTAGAATGGAGACTGAGAGTTTTGTACTTGAAGACATAGAGGATAGCAGATCATTATGTTAGAAGAACTGCCAACGTGAATGTTGAAGACCCTTAGAGTGGTGGCAGGGAATGTGACAAGGGATATTATGAACCCAGGATTGGAATTCTTGAGGACAGTGCATGTCCTAGAGGTTCATGGAAGACTATGATCTAAAAGCCTCCCTTTTTAGATTGGGAGGCTTGGTTTGGCTGCCATGGTCCCATACCAAAGAGGTTGTTTTGTAAAGGAAGCAACAGTACAGTGGATTTGGAAAGAACTGGGGCCTGGGAGCAATGAGTGTGCTCAGGCCCTCCTGGTGTACTTACTGCCTTCCCCATGTACAGAAGGTTGAGAGGCTGGGAAAAGTGGGGAATGGGAGAAGCAGCAGCCTCTTATGTTTAGTTTAACATTCTCTGGGCGTCTCCATCTAGGTCTTAATATCCATTCTCTTGCTGTCAGACTGTACCCTGTCTTTTTGGTTCCCCTGACTTAACTTTGGTCCCTGTTTCAGGAGAGAAGCCTCATCAGTGCCAAGTCTGTGGGAAGACCTTCTCTCAGAGTGGGAGCAGGAATGTGCACATGAGAAAGCATCATTTGCAGCTGGGAGCAGCTGGGAGTCAAGAGCAGGAGCAGACTGGTGAGGAGGGTAGGCATAATGGAGGCTATATCCTCTAGGTTCAAAGAGCCAAATCACTGGACTGCTTGTTATCTGGAAATTTTCTGATTCTGTTTTGGGCAGAGAGACCTGGTCTCATTTGATGGGCTGGTGGTTTCCCAACATAGCCGTACTGTAGAATGACCTGCAAACTTTTAAAACATACTTTCTTGTTGCTCGTCTTCCCTTCTCCCATGCCCCTGATAAAACAAAGCAACCTGATAAATGAGCTAATTTGTAAGATCCCAGAATCTATAGTTTTAAAAAGTTCTCCTAGTGAGTTCGATGGTAACTAATGCTGATCCATGAACCAGCATTTGAGTAGCAGCGTGATAAAAGATTTCTGTATGACAAGGCGTTTAAGAATTTTTTTACTAATTAGTCATGACTACCTTTTTGCCCTACCTTAAATTTGATAACTTTTTTATTCTTAATCCTTTTCCATGCCTTTCCTTAATTATTTTATTCCAAATACTCCTTTCTAAAGATCCATTTATCACATTTCATATGCTAATTCTTTAGATGCTGAACATAAGCAAGGATTGTCATCCCTCAGGCTCAATCCTTCCCTTCTAGATTTTTTTCTCATTTCCCAAAAGTAGGTGAGATAAGTGGTGGCATCTAATTGTATAAGTTAACTTCTAGTTCTGAAAGAGAAGGCCAACTTCCTTCTGAAGGAAAATGAGGACTAGGCACAGCCTTGACTGCTGTATGTCTTTCACATCCTCTTCTCTGTACAGCTGAGCCACTAATGGGCAGTAGTTTGCTTGAAGAGGCTTCAGTACCCAGTAAAAACCTGGTGTCTATGAATTCCCAGCCCAGCCTTGGTGGAGAGTCCTTGAACCTACCAAATACCAATTCTATCCTGGGAGTTGATGATGGTAAGACTTCCAACTCTCCTTTATTTGGGGAAAATGGGCTGCAACTAGGGGCTAAGGAATGGGGTGTCTCCAAAATGGAGGTTTTAATTAATCTCATTTCTTGTGAGTAGCTGTGGTATGATTGAGTAACATTTGTGTTCTTATTCTCTGGGGTTGATAAATTAATCTGGAAGAAAAAAACCTTTTTTTTCTTGGGAGATTGAGGCGGGAGGATTGCTTGAGCCCAAGTCCAGCCTGGGCAACATAGTGAGACCTCGTCTCTTAAAAAAAATAAAAAAATAAAAATTAATTGAAGATGATGTAACAAAAGAATAAAGAGAAAATTATTTATAATCCTAGCATCCTAGCCCAACTATTTCTATCTTTCCTGTTGCAGTTATGGAAGAACTTAACTTTTAAAACATTTAAACAGAACATAACCAGGTTTTACAGAGGAGATATAAAGCAATTTCTCCATACCTTCAAAAGCCATATCTTCTGGAGAAAAGAAAGGGCTCTCTAGGAAACACTTGGTCCTCTCTGGTATAGAAATTTCACCCAAGTTACACAGGCCAGGCCCTCTTCTCTGACAAACTTAACAGGTGAGGTCAGCATGCATTTATTCAGTGCCTACTGTGTGCTGGTGGCACCATGGGAAAGACAAAAGTAGAAGACAGGGACCTTAAAATCCAGTTGAGAAGTGAAAACTTAACATATTTGTGGGAATCAACATTAAATAAATAGAAGATAGTATATAGGCACACATTAAATTATTTGATACAGTCTAGAGAGCCATATTAGCTAGAAAGTCCATAGAAGAAGCATTTTTTTTTGTGTGTTTGGGCTAGATAGTATATCTATAAACTATTTCAAGAAGATATTCATGGTGATCTCACTGATGAACATTTAATATGTATGAGATCCTATGTTTCAGTTACTCATATCCTACTCAGTCAGTTTTGGGTATAAGTGACCATGTTTATGTAACTTCTGTATGGAGCCTACAAGGCCCAGCATGCGCTACCATAGTAAGCCTCCTCTGTTTCATGAGTGATGTTAGTGGATAACCAAAGCATGAGGCACAGAAATTGGATGGAACTAGTTTGCCAGCCTTGAAGAAGAAAGTCCCAAGGGAGGAAGGGACACTGAGTAGGAACTTGGGAAGTCAGGTTTAACTTAAACTATTGACCTGCAGTATTGTGCTATTGGTATCGTTGATGATTGCTTTCAGGGCTGGCTTTGGTTCCCTGATCTGCTTGCCTAAGCCTTTTTTACCCTGTTTCATACACAGTTTTAATCCAGATAGCTGTACTAAAGCCATATTATTCTTGATTACTATATCCAAAAATGGTCAACTCCTATATTAAGATTTCTTGACTTTTTTTCCCATTTTCCTTTTATAATACTTTCCAAAGTCACTGATAATGATTATCAGACAGGAATTAACTTGGAAGAAATAGAGGAATGTGGGATTCAGTTTTTCAGGAACAGTTTTTAGAGTTCTTAATGAAGAGTCTTGATGATCCAGGTTAGGTATATCTGTGGATTCACTTTTCATTGAAACATCTTTCTGTTATTTCACAGAGGTGCTTGCTGAAGGTTCCCCACGTCCCCTGTCTTCAGTGCCTGATGTGACACATCACTTGGTGACCATGCAGTCAGGGAGGCAGTCATATGAAGTGTCTGTCTTAACTGCAGTAAATCCCCAAGAGGTAAAACTGTCTCTGGCCTTTACTTTGTTTCTGTAGCAACTGATGTGGGGAATAATTGGGAATCTAGAGGATCTGAAAAGTTCTCCAGTTTCCATTTCCTGGAAACTTTGACTAGAGTATCTTCCTTTATGTTAAACATGAGTTCAGCTTGAAAGGAACCTGAGTGTGCGGGGGTCCTATAAATTGAGACTGGTCTGTCATAGCTGGGACTTTTAGCTTTAAAGTTCCTTTATACACATTATTCATTGATATCTGTTCCCATTATTCTCTGCCCTATTATAATATGAAGGTGGTGCTTTTATTTTTATAAGGAAAATTACATCCTGGAAAAAAGTGGTCCCTGAGCAGAAAAAAGTAGTAACAAAACCATTAAAAGTAATTATTGTTCATTCTGCTAGGGTTATATGTCAGGGTTTACTAGGCTGAATCAGCTGGGTGATTATAAGAATGCGTTCACTTGCTTCTTTTTTTTCCTTTTAGCAGTTTTTAATGAAAGTTGTACATAAGATTATTTTATTTCTGCATCTTCTCAGTTGTTTCTTTCTTGTACTCGCCCTTTTCCTTTCCTACTTGGCGAGATTTCGCTTTCCGTTCAAGGATCTTTTTGTGGTCTTTGTCCAGTTTAAGCCTAGTAGTAACCACCTTGCTGGGGTGAATGTCCACATGGACAGTTGCCATTGGCCTTTTCCCGCTGCACCCGTTCAATGTAGATGACATATTTCTTCCTGTAAACCTGGACTACTTTGCCAATTTGCTGACCCTTATAGTGTCCCCGAACCACCTGAACTTAATCATCCTTTTGGATGGGCATGGATCGAACATTGTATTTCTGTCTCAGCTCTTTAGAAAGAGGAGAAGAAATAATCTTTCTGCGAATGTGGGAAGGTGTATTGAGATGCCTTTTCCAGTTCTTGCTTCAGTCCGAAGTCACAAAGGGATTGAATTTCATTTTGGCTGCTGCCGCTTCGGTGATGGCCGCAAAAGACCACTTGCTTCTTATATGAGAACCATCATCTAAATAAAGGAGGGATTTTAGGTTGATTATAAGCACTTCCAACTCTGTGGTCTTGGCTTTTACCCAGAAAACAGAATTAAAACCAGTTAGGCTTCTAAAATCCTAGATTTTATTGGTCTTGTGTCACTGTGTCATGGAGTAGATGACTTCATCACAAGCTCATTTCATATGCATAAGCTTTTGCCAAAACTTAAGTAACTTCCCTTTAGTTTTACATTATTTTTTTATAGTACTCTCTCATCTTTCCCCCTTTCCTTTCATTATAACCTTTATACGACATTAGGCTGTTAGATCATTCAAATGACCCTGTGTCCTACATTGAATATTCCCAATTATTCTGTAACATTCTGGGGGTACCCAGGATTACAAGGTTCTGGGCATGCATGTTAATGCTTCTGCCAGGACCTTTCTTTGTATTCATTGTTATGACCCATTGTCTAAGCCTTGCTTATTGAAAGTTTTTTGCTATTGGTATCATTGGTTCTTTCCTAAGTCACCTTTTTCTGGTTACTGCTTTGGAATTAGTCGTCTTGTCTTATTTAGCCTTTCTCTCTCTCCTCTATTTTTCTCCTCTTCATTTTTCTGTTTTTAAATTTTTTATTATGGAAGTTTTCAAAGAGTTTAGTGAGAGAGAGAATAGTATAATAAACTCATGTACCTATCTCCCGACCAGAGCAATTAACTTTATATTCTTGTTTTATCTCTTTCCTGCTTTTTGTTGTTGTTGCTGTTTTGTTTGTGCTGGAGTATTTTAAAGCAAATTGTAGACGGTTCATTTCATCTATATATATTTCATTATATACCTCTAACAGATAAGACTTTTAAAAAATAACTATAATATCTTTACCATACCCACCCAAATCAATAATAATTTATTATATTCTCTAGTAGTCTATGTTCTTTTTTTTCTTCCTCAAAAATGTCTTTTTATGATTTGTTTGCTTGAATCAGGGTTCAAACAAGACCCATATATTGCTGTATTTGGTTAATATTTCTCTTCATTGTCTCTATTTTTTTTAGAGACAGGGTCTTGCTCTGTCACCCAGGCCGGAGTGCAGTGTCAGGATCATAGCTTACTGCAGCCTTGCACTCATGGGCTCAAGTGATCCTCCTACTTCGGCCTCCTGAGTTTCTGGGATTACAGGCATCAGCCACTGTGCCAGTTAGGTCTATTTTTTCACTGGAGCTTGCAAAATAATGATGTCCTATTTCTCTTGTTCCCTCTGCTTTTATTCATTGTGATTCTTTTATAAAAGAAATACTTCTCTCATCAACCTTAAGGTTGTCCTAAAATAGTCATTTTAGGAAAATCATCTTTTCTTTTTACCTAGTACAAATTATTATCCTGACAGACAAATCTACAACACTTAGCCTTTTCTTTTTATATTTGAAACCTTGGAACTTTTCTTTTCTATACTGCTAAATATCTTTTTTTAATTGAAGTACTCGAAGTTAACCCACATAAATGCTAGATGTATAAAAACTTAATTCATTCAACAGATATTTTACACATAACTAGTTATGTGTGAGGCATTCTGCAGGCTACTAATTATATATTAGCAAATAAAATAAAATCTCTGCCTCAAATAGCTTACAGGCAGATTTAGGACCTCTACCTCTTACAACTCCATAACCATGTAAGTGGTGCCCCTGGAGTTGTGCTGTACAGAGAGGTTAGAGTGGGGGGGTGGCGGTGACAGATCAATAAAGTGGCAATTTTTAACAGTTTAGTCAGTGCCAGTCTTGGGAGAAGTCAGGGAATATATTTTAGAGTTTGAGACCTGAAGGTTGAATAGAAAATCATCTTGATGGAGAAGCAGGAGGAGTTGGAAGAACATAACAGGCATAAGGGCAGCAGGAATATGTACGAAGGCAGAAGGTACGAAGGAGTAGAGTGTCTCTATAGAACCACAAAGGGTTGAGTATGACTGGACATGAGATGGACAGATAGGCTGGAATAGAAAAATGAGATCTGGAAAGATAAGCTAGTCCTTGAAAGGCCTTACAGGACATGATTTTATCCTGCTGACAGCGGGGAGCCACTGTATGGCTTAAAGGTAGGGTATGACATGATCAGATTTGTGTATGCAGAAAGTCCAATAATAGTGCATCTGTTCTCTTGAACCTAGGCATATGGGTCTTGGAATTGGCTTCTGAGTATCCATTTCTAGGTGCTGCCCGCTTACGGTCTCAGGCAGACACAATAATACAGGTTGCCTAAAAAACAAAGGAAAGCATTGCCTTCACCCCAAAGGGCCTAAAGGCCCTACCTGAGTATCCAGTTTCATAATGGAAGCCACAAACACTTAATAGAAAAATGTTAACAACACGGAGGGGAGAGTGCTGCCTTCAATGTAGCTGAAAATCCTGCACTATCACTTTTTCCTCATGGGTCTTTGTTTTCACAAACACACCTTCTGTCTGAGCCTTACTTCCTTTGTGTTTTCTTCACTATTATTATTGTCCTCTTCTTATCACAGGCATTTCCACCGTTTACCCCCCTTTTCTTTCTTCTCTAGTTAGGGTTATCATATCCTCTAATGCTTTAGTTTTTTCAAGCTACAAGGCCCTTAAGACTCCAGGTTTAGTCTTGTTCTTCATATAAGGTCATATAAGGTCACCGGCCATTCCTCTGATGAGTGAGAAATGTTGATTCCTTAAGAATTCTCAGATGCTAGGCCAGGCATGGTGGCTCATGCCTGTAATCCTAGCACTATGGGAGGCTGAGGCGGGAGGATCACTTGAGTTCAGGAGTTCGAGACCAGCCTGAGCAAGAGCGAGACCCTGTCTCTACTAAAAATAGAAAAATTAGCCAGGTGCAGTGGTGCACAGCCTGTAGTCCCAGCTACTTGGGAGGCTGAGGCAGGAGGATCATGTGAACCCAAGAGTTGGAGGTTGCTGTGAGCTAGGCTGACGCCACCGCACTCAAGCCTGGGCAACAGAGCAAGACTCTGTCTCAAAAAAAAAAAGAAAAGAAATTACAATGGAAAACATATCAAAAACTACAAGTCACTTGTCATTCAAATGGTTCAGGTTAGACAATTTCTATTTTCTCTCAGTATTGCCCCAGGTCTCCTGAGAGTTATGCAGAGGACTCATTGCACAGGCCTAACTGGGACCCAAGGGCTTTTGAACTCTCATACCTACTAAAGGTCATCCCAAATGGGGTTCCATATTCACATTGAGTTCATATTTTTGAACTCAAAAACCAGTATAAGTGATTCCCAGCTAGCTTTGACTATATCTTAGAATGTTTTCCAAATAAAAGAAAGCAGAAAACAAATTACAAATTCTATAACATTCTCATAAAATGCCATTGCTAAGTTTGAGTGTAACCACCTGGATCTTGCCCCACATTAAAAACACAGCATTCTTGGCCAGGCGCGGTGGCTTACGCCTGTAATCCTAGCACTCTGGGAGGCCGAGGCAGGAGGTTTGCTCAAGGTTAGGAATTCAGAACCAGCCTGAGCAAGAGCAAGACCCCATCTCTACTAAAAATACAAAGAAATTAATTGGCCAACTAAAAATACACAGAAAAAATTAGCTGGGCATGGTGGTGTATGCCTGTAGTCCCAGCTACTCAGGAGGCTGAGGCAGGAGGATTGTCTGAGCCCAGGAGTTTGACGTTGCTGTGAGGCTAGGCTGATGCCATGGCACCCTAGCTCTAGCCCGGGCAACAGAATGAGACTCTGTCTCAAAAAAAAAAAAAACCACACACACAAAAAAAAGCACCGCATTCTTACATTCCCACCACACAGCATCAAATGAAATCTGTGGTTTAAGTTCTTTAATTTTTCTTGAGATTTTATTTAAATTTCTTTAAATTCCATATCATTAAGTTCTGTATAAATTACCTTCATCCAACCTAAGATCACCAAGTAAATACTCAAGATCAAGAATGTTTCTGATTAGATTTCAGTAAACTCAGTTTTTATTCTGAATTTTACTGAATTGTTCTCATCTCATTTTTGTTCTCTTTCTTCTTTTCCTTCCTTTCCTCCCTTCCTTCTCCCCTTCGCTTCCCTCCCCCCTTTTTTTTTTTTTTAAGAGACTGGGTCTTGCTATGTCGCCTAGGCTGGAATACAGTGCTGTCATCATAGCTCACTGTAACCTTGAACTCCTAGGCTCAAGTGATCCTCCTGGCTCAGTCTCTCGAGTAGCTGGGACTACAGGCGAACACCACCATGCCTGGCTAATTTTTTTTTTTTTTTTTGTAAAAATGAGTTCTCTCCATGTTGCCCAGACTGCTCTTATTAAACTCGTAGTTTTAAGTGATTCTTCCGCAGCTTTCCACAGTTCTGGGATTACAGATGTGAGCCACCATGCCCAGCTTCATTTTCTTTTTATAAGAAAAGTTTCATTAATTATTGTATAGAATCTCCTTTGAACATAAGCCTTGAGTGTAGAGTATAATGTCAGTGTCAGCTGCCACTATGCAGGAGTCCCTCAGGCTTATCTCTCTTCATCACAGGAAAGGTGTTCTTTTAAGCCCAAGAAATCCCTGGATCTTTTATGAAGGGGTTCCAACTCTCACCTAGTACTTATAGTACTCCTGTTTTCTTCTATTACTTGAACCTTCAGTCTGTGCTTTGGCTGACACTGACTTAACAAGGTTTTGGTTCTGTCATTTCTAATTTCCCTGTAAGGTACGGATTCCCCCATCACTGGTGAGTAGGTGACTACAGAAACTATAGTTTGGTTTATAGTTGGTTTTATCTCAGGATATTTGATTGCCATAGTTAACATGCCAGCCTCATGAAGTGGCTAAAATGCTGTCCATGGCTAGGTATGTGAATAAGATCTTTCAGTCTGTGCATGTTTTTTGCTTTGGAAGTAGATATCCTAGATTCATCTCTGCAGTGCATTTCTCATCCTTCATTTTTAATCCTTTTACTTAGTATGAATTATTTTTCCTATAATTCAACTGTAACCTATTCTAGATTTGCTTTCAACTTTTACAGTTACTAAACCAAGGAGATTTAACTGAAAGACGGACATGAGCGTGGGTGCTGACTCCTGGAAGAGCAGCTCTATCTGATCTCAGAGTGCATATAGTGGGAACAGGATGCTGTAGCTCATGATCTGCCACAACCAAAATGAATCTGTGAAGAACAAGACTCCACTTTTGCCTCTGTTCATCTTCCCTGGCACAGACGATGGATGTAGGAGAGCTTTTCTTCTAACTACCATCTGATTCAGACAAGGAATGAAGCAGTGACTGTGGGCTGGGTAACTGTACCTACCTCTCTTCCCACTGCAAAATTTTGAGATAGACTTCCCCCAAAGTGAATTTGATTAATGTGTTGGCTGAAGTTTCTCATATGACTGCTGAGAGGAGGTTTTCCTTTGAAGAGTTTTCATCCCAGACTTGGCTATCTTTTCACATGGATGAATTAAGTCCTGCCACCACCACAAAACTTCACCAGGAAGTTGAGCTTTCAAGATGCCTTGTTGCTTTGAAGAAGGGAGTGATGTCAATTCTGTTGTGACATTCTCCCTTTAGCAACCTGAGTAAGAGACTCTGCCACTGGGCTGCAAAAAATAAATTACTTGAATCTCCCCTTGGCCCAGGCTGAGGTACTATCTTGTCCTGTACACTTCTACTTGGTCACTTTGCTTTCTTTGTTAATGGAACCTACAGTAGCATGTTAAGAGGATTTTTTTTTTTTTTTTTTAAAGTTAAAAATCACACGGTTCAGAGCTGCAGTTTTCCCTTTAAATAAAAAAAAAAAACAGCCCAGTCAGTTCTTTGGCTCTTGTTTCAGACAAAATTTATTTTCTTAGGAGATTAAGAAAATAATCCAGTTCTTTCCCTTTAAGATAATGCACTGCTTTATCCTTTGGAGTCCATGCAGGTAAAACTGAACTGAGGAGTCTTAGGAAACATGACATGAGCGCTAGCAAACCTAGTCATTTCTAACTAGCAAACTGAGGTGGTAGTTACTGGAGTATCACTCTGCTACCACCAGAAAAGACTGAAAATACCAATAGTGCTGAGAATAAGAAACTCTTCTACTAGAGGTTGCAAATTTGTCATCTTCTATGGGCCAAATCTGATACATAGATGTGTTTTATTTTGCCTATACAATATTTCTAAATAATTTTTAGATTAGTTGCTAACATGCAGATTTCAGGCTTGATGAAAACACGGTTGATCTGGTAACTCTGAGCCTGTGTTCCAGGAGGGTTTATCCTCTCCAGTCTCTACCATCTCCTACTGTCTACGCCCTACCGCATATGACTCATTTATGTTTCCTGACTAGCCCAAATAGGCAGCTGGGCTTGTGCTCTTTTTTCTGTACCTGTATTCTGAGTGTGAGACACAATGCAAGAACCCTTAACTCTGGGGCTATGATCCCTTCACTTGAGCTTCCCCACTTTGATTTTCCTGTTATCTGCTACTTTTCCCCATTCTCTAGCAGTAGCCATGCCTCAAGTTTTGCCTACTGTGATTCAAACCTGTTAGCTGCTGAATATTGTTCAAAAGCAGTGATTTTAAGTGTACTTATTAAGCAAGTGATTTGAGATTGTCCAGTGATTCATAAGACAGCTCCTCCAGTACTTTCTTGGGACTTGTAGGCTGTTCTAGAGAGTTTTCTAAATCCTGCTGTGGATCTCTGGTGCTGAGTTTTTGGATGCTGCAGAATAAATTAAAGCATTATGAAATAGAAAATTTTAAATTAAGGCATTGTGTAAGGTTTAAGCATGGTCTCAGCATTCTCATTATTTTATATGGGCTGTAAAGGGAAATTTTCCAGAGGGGAACTGATACAGAAATTAGGGGAGGGACCGTTAAGACTTAAGAAATGAAACAAAATTGAAAATAATGCATAAACACTATGCTTTTCTCCCTTTAACTATATCAAAATGTGTTATGTATCAAAATGTGTTATGGAGGAGGTAGAGCTAATGAGTTACCTTTAAGGAATGCTAGAAAAACAGTTATTTTATAAGAAGTCAAAAATATATTAATACATGATTTTTCTTCAGAAATAAAGTGGAAATACTTTTGACTCATGGAATTGGAACTGGAATTGGAAATAATCTATTTCAAATTGAAGAAATCAAACTTAATATACAATGGTTAGATTTTATTCACAACTGCACCACTCTGAATTCAAATGCGTTACTTGGAGATCCCTGGATTAGTTATTATATAAATATAGGATGTGATCTCAAAATATGAGTGGCTGTTCTAAAGGTTTCTCCCAGTGGTACCACTGGGATAACAATTTAGAGAGCTGCAGAATGATAGTAGCGTCTCAGATTACCTGGGAGAATCCTTGACTTTGGTCCCTTCCTTCCCCTGTTCAGCCCAGGTGTCTTGACCCTTGTTCCTCACAAAGTCTTCCTCCAGCCCAGCCTGCTTCAGGGTGTCCAGATACCGTTGTTCTGCTTCTTTCCTGGCAAGATCCTGTGAAATGGAAATGAATCTGCTGTAGCCGTCTTGTGCACCTACCAGACAATTCTAAGTTAACTTGCTTAATCAGAATCCTTACAATACTGCCTCTACCACCACCACACCCCTTATTGCTGGGCACAGATTTGCATGAAAATTACTTAAGTCTTGTTTTCCGGCCTTAATGTGCGTATGAGTTCACCTGAGGACACAGTTAGTATTAAAATGCAGATTCTCATTTGGTAGGTCTCAGATGGGGCCTGCAGTTCTATATTTCTAACATAACTAGGAGATGGCAGCTGTTGATATAGGTGCCACACCTTGGCAAAGCAAGGTCTTAGATTTGGGGAGACAGTTGAGACCCACATGAAAAAAGATAGACTAAAAATGTCTTAAGATTTAAAAGCAATGAAGGCTGGGTGCAGTGGCTCACACCTGTAATTCTAGCACTCTGAGAGGCTGTGGCAGGATTGCTTGAGGTCAGGAGTTCAAGACCAGCCTGACCAGGAATGATACCCGTCTCTACAAAAAAACAGAAAAATTAGCTGGGTTTGGTGTCACATGTCTGTAGTCCCAGCTACTCAGGAAGCTGAAGCAAGAGGATCGGTTGACCCCAGGAGTTTGAGGTTGCTGTGAGCTATGATGACGCCATACCACACTCCCCCGGGCAAATTTTTTTTTTTTTTTTTTTTTTTGAGACAGTCTCTGTTGCCTGGGCTAGAGTGCTGTGGCGTCAGCCTAGCTCACAGCAACCTCACACTCCTGGGCTCAAGCAATCCTCCTGCCTCAGCCTCCCAAGTAGCTGGGACTACAAGCATGCGCCACCATGCCAGGCTAATTTTTTTTTTTAGATATATTTTTTTTAGTTGGCCAATTAATTTGTTTCTATTTATAGTAGAGACGGGTCTCGCTCTTGCTCAGGCTGGTTTTGAACTCCTGACCTTGAGTGATCCACCCGCCTCGGCCTCCCAGAGTGCTACTGGGATTACAGGCGTGAGCCACCGCGCCTGGCCTACCCAGGGCAAATTTTAATACTCAAGAGCAAAATCAGAATACTTAGTTTTTCCTAGAGTGGTGAAACATCTGTTGAGATCTGAAGACTGAACTAACTTGAAACAAATTAACATAAAGAAGAAAGGTCAGCATGAGAGATTTTGAACAATACAGGTTACTACGTAAATGCAAGACCTTATGTAAGAGAGGAAGAGAGAGAGAGAGAGAGAGAGACAGAGAGAGAGAGATACGGGGTGGAGAGTGTGGATTCAGCAAATGCCTAGATAAATGCACTAGCTGTAAGATGGAGCTAATGCTCAGCAAGTGGAACAAGGTCTCTAGCGACCATGCTTTTGTCTGAAACACTGGAGAGGAAAGGGATCTACAGAGCCTGATGAAGCCTGAAATTGCCTGGGGTGGTGGCTTGTCTGGGCTGTTAAGTAGCTCCAGAGCTTCCCTAGGGAGATCTCAACTGAGTACAACTTCCCTAAAAGTCCAGAGAATATTTTAAAATGATAATCTTCCAGCCTGAAAGGCACTTAAGCTGGAAAGAAGTAGCCTTGTGGGGTGCTTGTGAGTATCCCAACCCTTAGAGATCTATAAACATGCCACCTCCCTAGAGGCTGGGGACACCCAGGGCAGCAGCACTGCCAGAGGAAGGTGCCTTCCCAGCACTGTGAACAGAGGCTCCTGACAGCAGAAACAGCTAAATGGTCACTGTGTCTCTGGGATCTAACTCCCCAACTCTGATTCAGTCTGGAAGCAAAACTATAGTAAAAACTCTAGGAAGTGAAATATCCTTTTATAAATGCCTTTGGAATCCAGTCTTAGATGAAATCAACTCAGGCAGTATTCACCATTGTACTATTTATTGTGGGAAAAGATGGTAGTAATAAAATGGGCCCGATTTAGAATTTCTGAGCCTCTCAAGGAAATGTTTAATACCCATGTATTAAAATCGTTCGATAATTTCTAAGAGCCCTTTCATCTAAGGCAGAAAGAAAATGAATGACGATGCTTTAGTTTTACCTTGCTAACTTGTTCGAAGAGATAGGGCCTTGTTTGTATTCTCTTCTTCATTTCCTCCAGTTCTTTCTTATACTCTTTTGCTCTTTTACGGTCATTGTTCCTGAAATTAACAAGATTTCTAGAGACAATTCTGCCTTTTCCAATCCAGAATCCCCTTCATTCCAGTTAAGCAGTGTAACTCCCATGTACATTACAAATTCCTAACTGCCTGGCAGAATCCTTGACGCCCTGTGATTACAGGAGCCTACCCTAATAACTCCATTTTGCCATTTTCAAGGCCTGTGATATCTGTTGGATCCCAAGGCAGGCACCCCTTTCATACAGAGGACACTGACCTGTTTTCTTTCAGCTTAGCTTTGAACACCTCATCCAGGCTTTTATGGGGATCCATGGCTTTTGCACGTAAGGTCACAGATTTAAACATCGCTTGACACTTCTTTTTGTGCATCTCCAACCACTGAATACTCTCATCTGCCTTGTCCTTTTTTTCAAGAGAACTTCTAAAGGGAGGAGGCGAAAAAAGAGTGTAGATGATCAGCTTGGGTATATTTAAAAGCAATCTTAGTAACCACTCTGGAAAGGACATTGGTGTTTTCAATGAATGGGGCAGGTTATTTACCACAGCTGCCATTTTCAGATAGTAAGATTCTGGGATTAAATGCACTGGTGGATGAAGCCTTTCCAGCATTATGGACATGGTGATTTCCTACCCCAGGAGAAGTTCATTTACTGAACTGGAAAAATGTGACTTAAAATATCCTTAACTTAAACAGCCAAACACTCTATATAGGTCTTTGCTAGACTTCTTACCTATCTGAAAACAAAATAATACTATTGTAATAGCTCCCATTTGCTGAGCTATCTATCATGAACCAAGTACCATTATATTTCATGTAATCCTCATAGCTGCCTTAAGAGGTAAAGACTAAGTCCCCTTTTTACAGGGGAGGAGTTTGGGGCTCAGAGAAGGTAAGGCACTTTCTCAAAGCTACCCAGCATGCCAGTGAAAAAGCCAGGATTAGAACTAGGATCTCTGACTCCCAAGCCTCTTCCCTGGACCACTGTGCTGTAAACAGTAGACTAGAGGGTGTCTGGGTTCATGTTCCCTTGGGAATATAAATCTGCACTTCCAAAGAGAACTAGAAATGGTCCCCCCTTCAATGCAGACAATCTGGGGTCAACCTGCAGCACTTAGTTTATCAAACTATTATCATTCTACAAGGTACTATGGAGAGTTCTACCAAGATGAAAAACGGTCAAGGCTCTTGCATTTGGATGTTTACATTCAAATAGAATGGAAAAGTTTAATCTGCTAATACATCAAACCCCCTGCTGGAAAGCAGATATGGACATCCTCTGTAAGTGGGCCATCCTCTTGTTCATGAGGCCTATCTTATTGGGCTCTCAGGATGCTGATGCATTTAGCCTTGATTTAGTAGGTCTACCTATGAAATTTGAAGAAGAAAGGTGTATCCCTTGGATCCTAAATACCTTTCTACAATCCCTGTTGTGGGTCTTAGGGAGGCACGGAGGTTCCAGATACTCCTCCATGAGCCCTATGGGAAGGCACTGAGACGGAATCCTCTCCTGCGCTAAGCTGCTTGCTACACCATGACCCTCCCCTGCTTATGTCAGCTCAGAGGCCTAGTGGAGGAACTCTTGCTGGGGGGCTGGCTCCGTGAGAACAGTATCATGACAGACTCAGGTCAGCTGAAAAGTTAAAAACAAGCAGGCTCCTGCTTCTCAACTGACTCCGATATTTCGCCAAGATGAATCTCATAGAATCTCAAATCTGTGCAATGGATGTCTCATCTTTTTTGTGGCAGGTTCAACCACGTATCATGCTTCTATGAATTCTTGTTCCTCATGGCTACTTTCCTCTTTGACCTATGGGTTTTTACCCATGTTGTTCTCTCTATCTGGAACTGTCTTTCTCTCCAGGCTTTGTCTGGCTAACTGCTCATTCTTCAGCTTTCACCTTAGACATCTATTCCAAGTGACTCCTGCCCCAAGCTGCCCAGCACCCTCACAGTCCCCTGTCCTCCCTCGTCATTGCATTCCTCACAAAATATGATCACTGCATTTTTGCTTTTCTGTATTTCAGACCAGATATTAAACTGTAGGTTCCCTAAGGCATCTGCAGCCTTAACGTGGTGCCTGGCACAGAGTAAGTACCCCATGAATATTTGCTGAATGATGGCTAGGTGTTCTCAGTACCAGGTGGGGAGAGCCGCATGTATTCCTGTCCTGATGAGAGAATTTCCTCTGACCCCCTGAAGTGTCGCTGATCACTGGAGAGGAGCTCCAGCGCAGGGTGGTTTTCAGCACTTCAGCCAAAATCAGAGCAGGTCTTGCGAAGCCTGACCACTTACCTGACTGCAGATTCCCTCTTCCTGGTGGCATCTGTGATGTGCACAGGGAGGGTGTTGGCAGAGAGGGAAGCAAGGCCACTCAGAGAACGACTCCTTGGCAGGGGTGTAGCTGGTGGCTGTGGGGAATCCTAGAAACAAACGCTGGTGTTGGTGGGACAGCATGTGTGATTAGTTTCTAGCTTAATGAGGATTCAATGTCAGTGAAGGACTGAAAATGAGAATCTTCATTTTTTTCCCTGGGAATAGGCAAGGAAAATAAGATCTCAACATCAGTTTTTGATAAAGTGACTTTAAAAAAAAAAAAAAAAGATCAGTAACCAGGGCAAGTTACTAAAGGATATGAATCCTAAAGTTCTTAATAAAATGAGAAGGGTTCCTTAGAATTAGGGACATAAGCAATTGATCCCAAATCCTTGCCTTCCAGACCTACTTGGACTTATTTCTGCAAAATTCCTATAGAGAGAGGGAAGGAAAGGAGGTCTTCCCATGGTCTTGAGTTTATAGGAATGTGGATCTGCTTACAACTGAGCTTGTGTTTAAGAAAGAAAAAGATAGAATAATGTTATAAGAAGTGCTTTCCATTGAGACCTGGACCCACCCTGTATTTCAGGCCTCGGGCCCTGACCCCCACAGCTGCCTGGGCTCTCACCCTGCTCCCTCCTGTGGTGGCAGCATCACAGGGCCGCTTAGCATGACGCAGGTTGGCAGTCCTCAATGAGAAGGGCTTGATGCGAGTTGCCTCTCTGGTTTCCCTTCTTTTGGCAGCTCTTCTCTGGAAGGCCTTGTAAAGGCCCTCATAGTCAGGGACCACAGGATTCACCCGAGGCTGGAATCCAAAGTCAGTGTGCAGAAACCCGAGCTTTTCCTCCTGGGTTCGGGTGGCTGTGCGGGGCTGTTGGTCGGCCTGGCTTCTAGAGGAGGCAATAGGGGAGGAGGCCATCTGGAGCATGTCCAGGGCCCTCATCTGAATGCGAATTTTCCTGAAGAGCTCAGCTTCTGTGGAGAAAAAGGGAGTGAGAAGGGACCAAGTCTTATACTACTAAAAAGTTTCAAGAACTTTCCTTCTTTTAAGCACTAGCAGTAGTGTGCTGGAGCCAACTGTTAACTTTTTAGGAATTTTGTGAGTCTGTTGACATCACGTGGGAAGCTTGCAATTAGCCATGACAGGATTATTTATGCCACAGAAAATGATAAACATTATATTGTTTATCAGGACACCACTGCCTACGCCAGTCAGGCTGCAGAGCAGCTGCTTATACTTACTGAGCACTTTCTACGGTTCCTTCTTCAGAGATGACGCAGGTGGAAGTGGACCAGTCACCTGCTCCTCTCCCACGTGTCCCCATCTCAGTGAAAGGCCCCACCATCCACCCAACTGCCCAAGCCCTCTGCCCAAATCATTCTTGATGCCTCCCTCTCTCTGCTCATCAGTCACAAGTTCTGCCATCTCCTCCTCTAACCTCTCTCCTGTCCATCCTCTTTTCCTCAACCCTGAGACCAGTTTCATAATTTCTCAACTGAATTTTTGAAACAGCTTCCTGTTGGCTCAACATCCCTCTAGTCTTGCTATTTAATTATCTACACAGCAATCAGAGGGATCTTCTGAGCTGTATGTCACATCATGACCCACCCTGCTTAACACCCTTCAGTGGCTCGCCAGTGCCCTCGGGATGAAGTGCAGACTCCCTAACATGGCCTGCAAGGCCCTCAGGTCTAGCCCGTGCCTGCCTCTCCCTTCCTTCTCGCCCCCTTCTCTCAACCCTCTGCCGTCCTGGCATGTGCTTGGCTTCTCTCACCTCCACACCTCAGCCTGCTCCACCCCTCCCTCTTTGTCCACTCAGGTCAGCCCCAGGGGACCTTCCCTAACTGCTCCTGCCCCTCACCACACCTAACCAGTGAGTTAGATCCCACTGGTATATGCTCCTGGGCTTCCCCCTTTAATCCTCGTAAATGACGCATCCCATTTGTATTTATGTTTCTGCTATCTGTCTTGCTCACATGTCTATAAACTCCAGGTCTGTTTATTCACCATAGAACAGTGCCTGGACTGGGGCACATACTACTGCATAGTGAATAAAGCCTGGGTCCCTTATTTGGAGCTATACTTCTTGAAATGTGTAAATAATCATCCCTCAAGTAATTTTAGTGATTGACACCACCTCACCAGGATGAGGGATGGGGTGGGGAGCTTTCCTCAGGGGCAGCTGGCTAGTGATGGCACTAGCCTAAGCTGGTCCTTGAGGGTCTCACTGGTTCTCTGCTCCTGCACCTGTGCCGGCCTTCACATGCATCACTGAGAGAGGTCAACAGGTTGAGCCTGGAGGGATAGTGTGGGACCTCACTCCTTGCTCCTTACAGGGTCCTCATTATATAGATAGACCTAACCCTCCCCCATGGCCTGCACTAAGTGCATGGACTCCATCTCATAAGTCTACCCAAGCAGCACATCTGGGCCCTGACTGGATCCATACACTGCCTACTGGTACCCACAGGCAGGAGGGAGCAAGTTGGCAAGGATATCTTTACCCTGAAGTTTGTCCCCGAGGGCTGGCTCCAGAATGGACTTGGGGATCCTTCTGGTGGCCTTCTGCTTAGGGGCCTTGGCCTTAACTGTGGTAGCCAAGTCTCTCTGTCGAGCAGCTTCCTTTCGCTGCTCTTCCTTCTCTAGGAAACTGAAGGGCTTCAAGGAAGAAAGGAGCAGTTCCTTCCTCTTCTGGATCCCTGCCCGCCTTCGGGACTCACTGCGCTCCATGATCTCCTGATACAGAGGCAGGTAGACATGCGCAGGCACAGGTTGTGCCCGGAACTGCCGATGGCACTCGGCCTCCTCCTGGCCCTGCCTCTGGGCCTGCTGCCTCTCACGCTCAAAGGAGGCGGGTGAGCCCAGCCACTGGGCTTTCTTACGGGCCTCGCGCAGCGTCATGCGGAACGGCTTAGGGACGGTGATGGATGATGCCCAGGAGCTGACACTTCTGCGCTGGGAGGGAGGCCCAGAGCCTGATGGTGGCTGGGTCTGAGCCCTGGGAATGTCAGAGGGAAGGCTGCTCAGGGAGCTGCAGCGCCTTGTAGAGCCACACCTGGGGGAGAAGCAGATGTGTGTGCGGAGGGCAGGGCCGTCAGGAGGCCCAGTTCCTCCCCAATCCTCCTTCCTTCCTGGCAGGCCACAGCTGGCTTCTCAGCCTAACATCACAGCTCCACAGGCCTCCATGTCCCTAACCTGCCCATAGGCAATCCTAGCAGCCCTGATGGGAAGTCTCTTCTCAGATTTGATCCCAGAATGGCCACTTTGCACTCTAATATTTTCATATGAGAAAGAGAACAGTCCAACAGGGCAGAGCACGGCTTTAGAGTCAGACAGACCCAGGTTCAAATCATGCTTCAAAGTTTGAGCAAGGTTCTGTTGCAACCTCAATTTCCTCATATGGAGAATGGCAAAAATACTACTACATACAGGGTTATTGGAGGAGAAAGTAAATGTTAAATGAGATAAAGTATATATGCATACAACAGACTTGGCCAAAGTAAATGTACCTTGTCATTCTTGGGGGGAAGCGAGTTTGGGAAAGGCATCCCTTTAATCAATTCCAATGTTTCATTGGACTAAGTGTTGCCTAAAGTGATGTAGGATTGCTCTGTAGGAGTCGGAACACTTTAGAGCCAAAAGCTGATTCTGAGCTGGAGTGTGGATAAATGGCAATTTGCAGAAGTGGTCTCTGCTTTACAGAGGAAAAAGATGAAGCCCAAGAAGATGAAGACATGACGTGACTTTCTGGGAGATGTGGTATGAGGTAGATGTGGAACTGCTGTGCCTTACCTCAGAGACTGAGGACACTGGGCCTGTGGCTTCCCCCTGCCCTTGTCTTGGAAAAACTTCTCCAGGTCCTCCTCGTCTTCAGAGAGGTTCTCATCACTGTCTGGGTCAGACTGAAAGAAAGACTCCAACAGACACTGTCTGCCTTTCTGCTTTAGTACCTGTAGGGTCTCATAACAGCTCCCAGCTGAGTCAGAAGTAGAATCTGTCTCCTCCTCTGGGCTGAGGAACTCATCAAGTTTGCCAGCCCTGGGCAGAACCAGCCCATCCCCAGACAGCTCCTCTTCTGCCTCTGTGTCTGAGGAGGACTTGGGAGGAAATATCTAAATGCAATAGAAATAGACTGTGGGTCAAAAAGAGTCTCAAAGACATTCAAAACGTAACTATTAACTTCACTTTGAATAAGTCTCTATACAAGTGACTGGGGAAGAATTTTTAAAAAATAAGGTGTGTTCCTCACTCTAAAGAAATTTCAGGACTTTGTATATGGGGTGTGCTTGGTTGAAGGGTGGGAAAGGGAAGCAAAGAGCTACAGTTGGCTCCCCACTCCAGGCAGTGTGGTAAGCATCTGTAGAGCACCTGATCTGCACCATGCATTCTGTCCCATAACCTTGGCCACATTCCATGCCATGCCTTCCTTGGCTTTTACCTACTTGTTGCCCATCTTTCTTTCTTTTCCTGGTCCTCTGACTACACCTATGCTTTCCTCATTCTAGCTAATTTTCACTCTCTCACTAGGAATGGATGATTAACAGGAGAGACAGTGTGGTCTAACTGAAAGAACAATATCCTAGAAAGTGCAACATCCAGCTAGCTTTTTATTTTTTTAAATTTTTTGCAGAGATGAGGTTTTGCTATGTTGCCCAGGCTGCTCTTGAACTTATGGCCTCAAGCAATCCTCCTACCTTGGCCTCCCAAAGTGCTGGGATTACAGGTGTGAGCCACTGCACCTGCCCTAATAGGCTTTTTAAATACTCCATTGATTAATCCAAAAAATATTTCTTGGGTGCATGGGGCATTTGGCTGAGAACAAGACAAACTAGGTCCTTACTCTCATGAAGCCTACATTCCAGTGAGAGGAGACAGACAATATAAGTTGATAATAAATTCACTGAAAACCATAAACTGTGAGGTTACAGAGTGATGGAGTGCCTATGAAAAGCTTCTATGTTGATAAAGCCCATCAGATAAATGTCACCAGGAATGTACCTATAATCAGAGTTAGGTTTATTAATTTGCTACAATTCATGAAAAACCATAGGGAACTTAATGTAGGGAGGGTGATTTTTCTAGGGTTGGCTTGTCCTGATTGATTCTGAGGAGAGTTAGGGGAAGCAGGGATCAACTCTGGATGAACACTGTCATGAAGTGGGGACAATTTAGTATTATAAATGGATGATTTGAGTAGCTTTTATCCAAAAATGAGAAAAACAAAGTATGCAGGGTAAGTAATAAGTAAGCATTATCATGTAGAAGCAGGAGTGTTAGTAATTTTGCATCTATGGTGTGGCCCTGAGAGAAACACTCTTTTCTGCTGATCTTGCTGTTGGCCTTATCTGTGTCTATTACAGTCTGAATTATACTTTCTTAATGCTAGGCTGATTTTTATTTTTTCACTGTGGAGGAATTTTGGATTGACACCTGATTGATAAGAAGGAATCAGCCTCACCAAAATGTGGGGTAAGAGTGTTCTGCGTTCACAGGCTATGAAGAAGCTCTATGACATTGATGTGGCCAAGGTCAACACCCTGATCAGGCCTGATGGAGAGAAGAAGGCATATGTTCAACTGGCTTCCGATTACGATGCTTTGGACATTGCCAACAAAACTGGGATCATCTAAACCGAATCCAACTGGCTAATTCTAAATATATATATTTTCTCACCTTAAAAGAAAAAAAGTGTTCTGGGTTCAAGGAACAGCAAATGCAAAGGTCTTTTTTTTTTTTTTTTTTTTTGAGACAGAGTCTCACTCTGTTGCTCAGGCTAGAGTGCTGTGGCCTCAGCCTAGCTCACAGCAACCTCAAACTCCTGGGCTTAAGTGATCCTTCTGCCTCAGCCTCCCAAGTAGCTGGGACTACAGACATGCGCCACTATGCCCAGCTATTTTTTTCTATATATTTTTAGTTGGCCAATTAATTTCTTTCTATTTTTAGTAGAGATGGGGTCTTGCTCTTGCACAGGCTGGTTTCGAACTCCTGACCTTGAGCTATCCTCCTGCCATGGCTTCCCAGAGTGCTAGGATTACAGATGTGAGCCACCACACCTGGCCCAAACGTGAATCTTGTAGAAGCAGAAAGAGGGCCAGTGTGGCTGGAGGGCAGTGATACGAGTTGTCCTTAGAGAAACAGGCGTGGGGCCAGAATGGGACCATAAAGGATGAGCTGTTGCAGAAGGGAAACCAGTTGAGGGTAGGCCACTGTGGTCCTCTAGGTGACACCTGGAGATGGTTTTACTGGGTTGTCTAAGGTCCAGCTGTAATCATGGGAAGGACACTGGATTCTGAATCAAAGGTATGTATGTGTTCCAGCCCTGGCTCTGCTGCTGAACAGCATGTGTTTTGGGCAATTTTCTTTCTTTCTTTTTTTTTTTAAACAACTTTATTGAGATATAAATTCCATACCATACAATTCAGTCATTTAAAGTGTACAATTCAATGGTTTTCAGTATATTCACAGAGTTCTGCAACTATCATCACAATTTTAGAACACTTTCAGTGCCCCCAAAAGAAACCATACTCTTCAGTACTCACTCCCTGTTTCCCTAACTCTTCCAGATCCCACCCCGCCAGCCCTAAGCAACCACCAATCTATTTTCTGTCTCTATGGATTTGGGGGCAAATTTCTTAATCTCTCTGTGCCTCAGTTTTCTACAAAAATGGGACAGTTGTACTATTTAGTTGAGAGAGAAGCGAAAGTGGAGTGTCACTGTATGTTCCTATGAAGAGCCTGGTATAAAGCTCAAGTGGTTCAGGACCCCAAGTAAGTGACCACCTCCCGGTCCCTAGACTTAATTTTAACCCCATATCCCACGCCCCTCCGTGACACACCCCTGCTGTCTCCAAGGCAACGCCAAACAGTTTCCTCTCTCAGGGATTCTTTTCTGGAGCGCAGTTCTGCTTCCTCCCTTCTCTTTTCTCACCTGACGGCTGCCCTCCGCGCCACCGAGGGCTTCCGCAGGCCTCCCCATAGTCATCTCCTGAGCCAGGCAGAGGCAAAGGCGGCGGTGACAGCGGCGGCAGCAGCAAGATCTACGGGGTGTCAGGTTCCTCCCCTGTCTAGCTTTGGCCTCGGATTGGCTTCCAGGGCAGCCTCCAAGCATCCGCCCAAGGAGGCAAGGATCGTCTTCTGATTGGCCTAGACCCTTCGCGCATTTTATTTCCGGTTCTGAGGACGCGGCCGAAGTGGCACAGGATTGGAGGGCTCTGCGCCGGAAGCATTACCCGGGACGGGCCTAGCGGGGCCCCGAATGCCGCGGCGCTGGCTGGCACCATGGCTGCCCGGCTTGCTGTGAGCCGGCGGGGCGCCGCGCCCGCAGTCCGCAGAGGCCCGCTGGTGTCCTGCCGGAGGTGGTCCGGCGCCTCAGCGGACACCGTGTACGATGTGGTGGTGTCGGGTGGAGGCCTGGTGGGCGCTGCCATGGCCTGTGCCTTGGGTAAGTTCATCCCCAGGACAGTAGTGGCAGGGAACTGGGCTGCGGAGGAGCGATGAGAGCCGGAGGAGCTCTTGCACTGTTTGCCCGAAGACGGAGCCTCGCGGACCTCGTGGTCTGTGCCCTGCCCTCCTGGAGGAACCCCAGGGCCCGCGTTTGGTCCTTCAGGGTCCAGCAGGGTCAAAAGTGGGAGGGGCCTTACGAGTCAATCCTACGCGTGGGGAAACAGGCCCGCCCAGGGTTATTAAACGGCTTTATTGAAATATAATTTACATACCATAGTGTTTACCCATCTAAAGTGTACAGTTTAATGGTTTTTTTAGTAAATTCAGAGTCGTGCAGCTATCACTACAATAAATTTTAGAATATTTTCATCACCCTAAAAAGAAACTCTGAACCCATTAACAGTCGTTCCCCATTTCTCTACATCTCAACCTAGGAAACCTCTTGCCTACTTTATGTCTCTCTACAGTTGCCTTTTCTGGACGGTTCTATATAAATAGAATCCACTTAATGTTTTCAAGGTTCATCTGTGTTGAAGTGCGTATCAGTGCTTCGTTCCTTTTGATGGCTGAATATTCCATTGTATGTATATACCACATTTTGTTTATCAGTCGATGGACATTTAGGTTGTTCCCATTTTGGGCCTATTAGGAATGCTACTAGGAACCTAAATGCTGCTGTGAACAGTTTTTGTGTGGACATAAGTTTTTGGTTATCTTGGATCTTTTCCTACCAGTGGAATGGTAACTGTGTTTAACGTTTTGAAGAATTGCCAAACTGTTTTCAAAGTGGCTACTTTTGAAAAACCGTTTTACATTCTCACCGACAATATATGAGCGTTCTAGTTTTTCCAGATCCTGGACAAGACTTGTTACTGTCTTTTTGTTTATAGCCATCCTCGTTAGTGTGAAGTGGGAACTCATGGTTTTGATTTGTATTTCCCTAATGACTAATGATGCTGAATACCCTTTCATATGCTGAGTTGTATATCTTCTTTGGAGAAATGCCTATTAGATACTTTGCCCACTTTTTAACTGGGCAATTTGTCTTTTTACTATTGAATTGTAAGAGCTCTTTTATATATTCTGGATACAAGTGATTTGCAAATATTTTCTCCCATTCTTTGGGTTGCCTTTTTACTGATTTTGTGGTCCTTTTACTTTCTTGATAGTGTTCTCGGAAGCATGAAAATTTTTAATTTTGATGTAGTCCAATTTATCAATCTTTTATCACTTGTGCTTTCGGTGACTTAGCTGAGAAATCATTGCCTATCCTGAAGTCATAAAGATTTACTCCCATGTTTTTTCCTAGTTTTACAGATTTAGTTCTTACAGAAATCTGTGGTCTACTTTAAGTTGAATTTTGTGTATCCTGTGAGGTAAGGACTTTGTCTTTACTTGTATAATTTAAGCTGCTCTACTACCCTGTGAGGTAGGCATTACTTATGTTCATATTTTGTGGGAGGAAGTGTGTTTAGCAAGATTGAGTAAGGACCAAAGTCTCACAGTGAGGCAGTAGCAAAGTCAGAATTCAAAACCAGGCCACCAAACTCCAGATCTGTTGCTTTTAACAATGATATAGTAGCTTTCAGAAACTGGATTTGCGTTTTCTGCCCTTAGAAATTAAAGGTCACTAATAGTGTGAGTCTTTTTTGACTTCAGAATCATGATGTGACAATTGCATCTTCCCTGGATTGGCTCCTCTTCCAGAGAACTGGTGGGGAGCAATGTTTTGTATGAGGTAACGGGCTGGAGTATCAGAGCAATTATAAAAGCATGGTATCAATTATTGAGCACTAAGGCCAGGTGCAGTGACTCATGCCTATATTCTCAGCACTTCAGGAGGATTGCTTGAGGCCTGTTAGTAGTTTATATGCTGATCAACCTTTTTATTTCAATATGCTCTTAGACAGTTCCTTTTAAAGTGAAAAATTTCCAGTATACTTTTAATATTTCTCCATTAAGTCAACTTGTGTCTTACTTGATTTTTTTCTTCTTCAGACTCACATTAGTTTTATGTTTCAGGCCTGAAACATCCATTAATACATATTTTCCACTTACATTGTTTGTAAATTATATTCTCTAGCATTTTTTCTCCAAGCGAATTTGCTAAAATATTACATTAAATAGCTAAAAAATAAAATATTGAACCCGACTATATTGTATAACGTGTTTGGAAATCTAGTTCTTTTCCTGTCAGTTTCCCTTTCTCACCTGACAGACTTTGAACATCTACTTTATGGATTGAGGAGATGTTAACCCTAAGGGAAGAAATGGTTCCTGCCCCCAAGGGATGTAGAATGTAACAAAGGAAAACATTTGTAAATAACTAATGGAAGAATGAAATGAAAGCTCCCTCACAGGAACAAGCAACTGATCTATCTTGGGAAGGAGGTGTGCAGGCCTGGTGGAAAGAACATATCTGGAGAGGGGAAGCTTAAGTGGGTAGGATCCTAGGGTGGAGTAGCTGCCCTTAGATGAAGGGCAGAGGTTATGTGGGACTAGAAAATAGTCCCCTCTGCAGAGCATGTCGCCTTGGCCCCTCCTCCACAGCAAATACTGCTGTGGTGCTGCAGACCTAGTACCCACTCACTGCCTGATTACTGCAGCGACTTTGATTTTCAGGCCTCCTGCTGCTTATGTTGCAACAGTGCCTCTCTTCTCATTGAAATTCTAAATAGTTTAAAAGGGGGATAAAGGTTTGTGGGTTTTCTTTTCATCATTACTAAAACCCCCAGGGTTTCTTCTCTCTGGTAATCACATCACATTGTTATTTTCTTGGCAGCAGCAACTCATACCCTTGTTCCTTATTTTTTCCCTGTACTTTCTCTGAGACGCTGCAGAGGGACTCTATCTGCTGCAAAGTTAGTCACCCAGTAACTAAGTTCCTTCTCTCTATAGATGTTTCAGGATCATATTTGTAGGCACATTTGATATATTTTTGGCCCCCTTTTCTTTTATAAACTCTCATTCTTTTATTGATTCAATTTTGAGACTGCAGTGAATTTTGCTTATTCCATTTTTCTGTTGAATAGGAGTTATAATTTTTAGTGACTTTTAATACACAGAAGATGGGAAATAACTGGTGTTTAAATACTATAGCCTTTTTTACTTCATTCTTCCTTTCCAGGGCATTCTATTTGCTAGTTATGGGTTTTGCCATTATTTGCTTCTTTGCACATGGCATGTAATGGACTTTGTCTGTCTTGAGAAGCCTTCCAATTGTGGGTAGGGTGGTTCTCACGGCTGAAATGGTGGTATATGCTATTGCTTACGACTCTGTATGGGTAGCGTTTATGTACCATTCAAGAAATTTGTATTCTAAGGGCTAAGGAATTAGTTAATCTGTTGTTTCTCTTGGAAATGGGAAATAAATTCTAAAATGATATAAAATATTGCTTTTTTTCTTTTTTAGGACATGATATTCACTTTCGTGATAAGAAAATCCTATTGCTAGAAGCAGGTCCAAAGAAAGTATTGGAGAAATTGTCAGATACTTACAGCAACAGAGTCAGCTCCATTTCTCCTGGCTCAGCAACGCTTCTCAGTAGTGAGTAGAAGATCCTTTCATAGATCCAATCTCCTTTCCCTCTAAGCTTTCTAGTACATCCCATAGGCGGAGTCACCAGAGCACCTGGCAAGCAGCGAGCTCACTGAGGTGGGTGGAGAGTTTTGGAGTGGGTTTGGTAGTCTATTGCACAGTTGAAGATGGGAACCCCTGAAATGTGTTAATGTATCAACTCCCAGTCTGGGGAAGACATCCTTTAGATGTTTAGGTCCATCACGTGGACTTCATTTGGGATGTTGGGGCATTAGGAATTGGCAGAACTGAAACTGTCTGAACTAATTATGAACAGTCACTTCTAGTAGCAGCACCCTCTTCATTCCCAGAGTCACCCCTCTAGCAAGCTGGGGAGCCAGCATGTGAAATGCTTTTGGGGTGTAGGTGAATGTGTGCACGTGGAACCAGTTAAGGAATTGTCATTAGTTCTCTGCCAGATGGTACTCCCTCAGACCATCCTGTCTCAAATTAAGCTCTTCCTTCACTCTGGAGCCTCTTATACTGCCTTATCATTTTTTTTTCATAACACTACCAGACGTTATATTATGTGTTTGTTTTTTATTGTCCATGTCTCCAACTAGAATGTTAACTGCAGAGGGCAGGGACTTTGTTTGGTTCCCGCTTTATGCTCAGTATCTAGAATTGTACCTGGTACATAGTAGGTGCTCAGTAAATACTTCCTCAATGAATGAATCTGTTCAGTGCCATGAAGAGTTTAAAAACAGTCTTTATCTAGGGGCTTTATAGCTTTAGTAGGATGATGAAGGAAAAAATATGGGTTGAGTTTTCCTTTTTTATTTCGCCTACTTTAATGTGGGGACATTTTGACCTTTTGATCATAGAAGCTGGGGCTTTTTTCATGTTGTACAATCTGGAATCGGGGAACAGAGTAGCTTAGCTTCTAGCATCAAACAGGATAGAAGTGGAGAGTATTCTTTTGTAATTGTAGAATACTGAAAACAATCTTTTAAAAGGATGGAGAAACAAAGGGCAGTCCGGAGCCTTGAGGTGTCTCTAGTCTATAGATACTTTCTTTTGTAGGTTTTGGTGCCTGGGACCATATCTGCAACATGAGATACAGAGCCTTTCGGCGAATGCAGGTGCTTCTTTATCTTTTTCATTTTTGTCGTGATGTCTTAGTGTGTCTTGTGTTAAGATACTGGAGTCCACATTCTCCAGGTTTTCTATAAATGTGAGAGGAATTAGACAAAGTTCACGTTCAGTCCAGGGAAGTAGGGGAAGTGTTCCTGGGAGAATTTTCTTCTCACTTTGTATCTCCTGCCATAGAGACTGACAAATCGTGGTTTTCTGCTTCTGTCACTTAGGAAAACAATACTCAGTTTCTGATTGGACTGATGTTTCCTTTCCGTGATTTTAATGCATACTTTCCTTTTGTATTTCTAGGTGTGGGATGCCTGCTCAGAGGCCTTGATAATGTTTGATAAGGATAATTTAGATGACATGGGCTACATAGTGGAGAACGATGTCATCCTGCATGCTCTCACTAAGCAGCTGGAGGCTGTGTCTGGTGAGGCTTCCATCTTCCATCCACTCTCCAGGGAGTGAACTGCCTTAGGACTTACTGGGAAAAAGGATCCCTTTTATAGATACTGAATGTTTACCATAAAGAAATCCTATTATGGTTATCTCAGGTTTTTTTTTTTT
>CAUYRT010005045.1:0-51543 GCA_963574885.1 Lepilemur ruficaudatus | reverse complement strand
ATAAAAAAACAAAAAAAGCATAAATTGATTACATACAATAAATATAAATAAAATAATCAAATCAAAAACGGGACATACAGATAAAATCATAATAGTCACTTTTGAGCATGCCATCATGACTCTGTTACTAATGCCAGGAGAAGGCTTCAACTACATGGAAGACAGCAAAGATCATCACCATGCCAACCATTAGGAATAGACATACTTTTTGTTTTTTTTATTTTATTGGGGGAAAACTACAAAGCATTTACAGTGTAATGTTTACAGTCACAATTTATAGTGAGCTGATTTCCCAAAATATATTACCACTCAAGTTGACTTATCTTGTTACATTCAAAAACCTACTCTGTCAAAGTAGTCCAGAGAGTACATACATAGTGCTCCAACTGTATCTACGTGCAACCAACACTCCATTTTAAGTGTACAATTAAATGATTTTCAGTGAATTTACCGCTACTCAGAGCTTTTGAAGTTTTTTTTCCCTTACAATCTACATAAGCGCTTTTATATCAACCTATTAATTATCAATTTTGAAATATTCTCTCCCTTGATTTCTTTAAAATGTTTTTATCTCTGTGTATATCTATATTTTTAGTTTAAAATATCTAAATTTTAATAATATCTGTATATCTATATTTTTAATTTAATTTAAGTTCCTCCTTCATATTTATATACATGGGAAAATATACATAACAGAAAAGTTACTATTTTAACCATTTTAAAATGTACAGTTCAATGGCATTAAGTACATACACAGTGTGGTGCAACTTTTTCATCATCCTAGCCCGAAACTCTGTACCCATTAAACACTACCTCCCTATCCCCTCTCCCCGCAGCCCTGATAACCACTACTCTTTTTTCTGTCTCCATGAACTTGACTATTCCAGGTAGCTCACATAAGTGGAATCGTATTTGTCCTTTTGTGTTGGCTTATTTTACTTAGCTTAACATTTTCAAGGTGCATCCACGTTGTAGCATGTGTCAGAATCTCATTCCTTTTTAAGGTTGAATTATATTCCATTACATGTACATACCACATTTTGTTTATCCACTCATTCTTGATGGACATTTAGATTGTTTCTACCTTTTGGTTATGGTGAATTATATAGCGATGAATAATTGGTGTACAAATGTCTTACAGTCCTTGCTTTCAGTTCTTTTAGATCTATACCTAGATGTTGAATTGCTGGATCATATAGTGACTCTATGTTTAATTTTTTAAAGAACTGCCATACTATTTTCTAAAGCAGCTACCATTCTACATTCCCACTAGCAATGCACAAGGGCTCTGATTTCTCCATATCCTCACCAACATTTGGTATTTTGTTGTGTATTTTTTTTAACAATAGTCATCCTAATGGGTGTGAAATGGTATCCCATTATGGTTTTAATTTGCATTTCCCTAATAATGAGTTGAGCATCTTTTGATGTGTGTATTGGCCATTTTTATATTTCTTTCAAGAAATGTCTATTCCAGTCCTTTGCCAATTTTTAAGTTAGTTTTTGTTGTTGTTGAGTTATAGGAGTTCTTTATACATTCTGGATATTAATTCCTTAGCAGATATAAATTTGTGAATACTTTCTCCCTTTCCACGGGTTGTTTTTTCACTCTGTTTATAGTGTCCTTTGATGCCCTGCTAATTTTTCTCTATTTTTAGTAGAGACAAGGTTTCGCTCTTGCTCAGGCTGGTTTTGAACTCCTGAACTCGTTATCCTCCCGCCTTGGCCTCCCAGAGTGCGAGGATTACAGGCGTGAGCTACTGCACCCGGCCTATAGTGTCCTTTGATGCACAAAAGTTTTTAATTTTGACAAAGTCCAATTTATCTATTTTTTCTTTTGTGCTTGTTCTTTTTGTATTACATCCAAGAAATCATTGTCAAGTCCAATGTCATGAAGCTTTCCTTCTACCTTTTCTTCTATGAGTTTTATAGCTTTACCGCTTACGTTTAGGTTGGAGATTCATTTTAAGTGAATTTTTGTATATGGTGTAAGATAAAGGTCCAACTTCATTGTTTGCATGTATATATCCAGTAGGAGCTTAAATTTTTGTGTGATTAAGTCTATTGAGCCAATGTTAGAATTTTGGCACATAATAGGACCCCTCCTTTGCCCTTCTCATTCTAAACGACCAACTATGACCCCAATAATTACCTAAACTAGTACTTATAATGGCTTGAGCTGCAACCAGTACCCGAGCTTACATCTTGTGGAGCTTTTAGCCAGCATTGGCAGTGTCTTGTACTACTACTTTGCTTATAATAACATGGCAGAAGATATCATTATTGGAATTGCCACAGTGGGTTTGCCATTCAGAGACTTCGGGATGTATTCATGTGGTCAAAATTTCTGAGACAGATGACCCTGCTATTGAACTCAGTTCTAAGGTTCTTCTTTCAGAGAAGAATGACGATAGATGTTTGCTACAGGGAGACTCAGCAGGAAAACAGGAATGCATATTCATGTAAAATCAAATACATTTATACTTTCAGAAGAATTGCCAGTTTAAAAAGTCTTGCCAGCCCGTGAAGAAAAATCCCCCAAAAGAATATTTATGAGGTAACTTTTATATGAAATTTTTTTTTATGTTCTTGATGTTTATAATGGCATATGTGTGGTTTTTTTCAGTTATTTTTGTGAGCAAATTGGGTATTTTTGTAGTATAAAATAGATTTCCAGAAAAAAACCCCAAATCTATGATATTGCATCTGTACAATGTATTATATGACCATTACTCACTTAATATCCTAAGTTTGGGATCATATGTATTCCAGTAATATTCTTTCTACTTATTTCCTTTTTTTTTGCTTTGGCAATTATTCCTTTTTCTTTTTTTGTATTTCCTAATACAGTTGAGATAATACTATAAACATAAGTTTTAGCTTTCCTTTTTTACTTATCAAATCTCAAACATTTCCTGATATCACTGAAAACTCCATAAACATCACTGCTAATGGCTGCCTGGCATTTCATGATATGGATGTACCACAGTACTAAATGTAGTGCTCATAGCTCGATAGTCTTTTAGTGTTTGTCTGTTTCTCTTTTCAGCCACATGGCACAGGGACCAATTATCATTAGAGTTCAATTTTTTTATTTTTTTTTAATTTTTGAGACAGACTCTTGCTCTGTTGCCTGGGCTAAAGTGTCATGGCGTCAGCCTAGCTCATAGCAACCTCAAACTCCTGGGCTCAAGCGATCCTCCTATGTCAGTCTGTAGCTGGGACTACAGACGTGCACCGCCACACTTGGCTATTTTTTGCTACTTTTTTTCTGTTTATAGTAGAGACGGGGTCTCGCTCTTGTTCAGGCAGGTCTTGAACTCCTGATCTCAAGTGATCCTCCTGTCTCGGCCTCCCAGAGTGCTAGGATTACAGGAGTGAGCCACCATGCCTGGCCAAGAGTCCAATTTTCTTACACTGCAAAGCACAGCAACCTTAGAAAGCTTTAATCAGTTTTTGTTTTTGCCCAACCCTAACAAATGCATTGCCAGGTCACCTGTGTTTGGGTTCTATCAGGATACTGATTACATCCACACCCGTATTGCAAGATGTATGATGCTAATACATGATGTCTGCTGTAAAGTTCTAGATTGAGGGAGAAACAATTATTTGTCCCTCCCTCTCCCTTCAGTTCCTCCCTGCCTGGGAAGATTTCCTTTCTCTTAGCACCATCTCTGCATCCTCTTTCGTTAATTATCAGTGTACTCTTCTAGTCTCACCAGCTCCATGAAGTTTTTTCATCCACTCTCGCCCGCCCACATTAATATTTCCCTCCAGGGGACCATCTGCATCTTCACTTTAGTACTTTATTGCCAATCATCTTGTATCATTCTTTGTTTTTTTCACTTTAGATTATAAATGCATGAAGAGCAGAAATGCTCTTATAATTTGTTTCCTCTCCTATGGGGCAAAGCACATAAAGGTGACATCCAATAAATTCTAGCTGAATGGAGCAGAGTTGAAATGCAAACTAGGGTACTAAAAGGCTAAAGTGGTATTTTCCTTTTTGAATAACAACAATACAACATTTAGCATACATTCAATATCTAAAAACAGAATTTAAATCATATCATTTTATAATCATTTGAATTGGAAAGTCAGTAAGAAAGTGCTACTTACTCAGAATTCGTGCAAACCCAAAGTCACAGATCTTGATTATTCCTTGCTTAGTTATCAGAATATTTTCAGGTTTTACATCTCTGTGAATACACTGTAAGATAATATTTATTTTTCTGAGCCACCAAAATGACAAAGAATAACATTAACAACTAGTTTAAACACGGATAAACAGCCTCTGAGATAAAAACAAACACAGGTTTCCTTCATTTTTCTAAAAGAACTTAAACAGCCAATTTTCACTTGAAAATTTTATACCAAAATCAAAAAACGTATAAAAGTGTTGCTATATTATTGAAGAAATTAAAATCATAATTGTTACATAGGAAAACTGTGTCTGACACTTTTAAACAAGTGAGTATCATGTACTTATTTCTTTCAATTTTTTACTGGGCCCTATTTATACCATAAGAGGTAAAACCCTAAATGAGATTAGACTCAGTGTACTTCTAATAAGAACTGCTGCCGTTTGAGAATCACAACTCAGTTTGAAAAACTATTGCAGATTTGAGAAATTGAAAAACATTTAAATGATAACAAAACCTAAAATTCACTTATAATTAGAATGACCATATTATTTATCGTCCAAATCAAGCCACTTTCAAGAGTGAAAGGGAGTCCAGTTAATAACCAAACCAGAACTGTCCTAAATATGCTGGGACATATAGTCACCTACTTATCAGAGACTCCAAAGCATTCTGCACCAGGGGATGAGGATCACTTTGGTTTCCTCAACACTGACCTAAGCTGGAATGATCAGGAGCCCTTCTGAGATGTCCCCACAGTGCTGTCGGAGTCTCTCCTGGGAGAGCAGGGCCCCACTATGAGGTGCTCTTATCTCAAAGAAGCTCCTTCTCTTCTCTCCCAGGTGGTGGCCTTACAATTTGCTGCCTCACCATAATGACCCTGAATGAAGCGGAAGCTGCTCTCTGGACATGAGAGGGCCAAGCTGGGGGCCGAGTAAGCTCACGCACCATGATTCCAGACATGGTTTTCCCTGTGTGGATGTGCTTTGAGTAAATAACTCCGGCCCTACCCCTCAGAGCTTGATCTTTTCAGTTTATCCCCCCACCCCAAAAAGAAAATGGATTAAAATGATACTGATCTTCTCTAACTGGGACCTCCCATAGAGCTGCGTCCTTCTCAAAACACTTTCACGTGAATTATTTCATTCTCGCCACAATCTTATGACTGCAGGTGGCTACTGACAGAATCCAAGAATTAAGTGTCACAATAATCAACCCCTTCTGCCTCACTTCTCTGCCACGCTGTCAGGCCCTTTAGGTATTCCTGTCGAATTGACAGTTCTGGAATAATTTTCTTTGCTTCTATAATAGCTCTCCAGGAAGCAAAAAGCTCGAACCCTAAATTCATTCTATGGCACAAAAATGGTACTGGTAACAGAAGCTTGTTCCTATGCAGTCTCAATCACTGTCAACTGTTTCATAATTTATCTGAAGAACAGTAGAAGAAACTTTTTTAGGGCTCTTAAGTCCTAAGGCCTTAGATACTAATTTAAAACAACACATTGTTAGAATATAAACCAATGCAGTTTTGATAGCCTGCCTTTTAAGCAACACATTTATGAAACTTAGACTAACCCTGTGCGTTAGTACTCACTTATAATAGTTGGTGATTTCATTATTTCATTTTATATGTCTCTCAAATGAGTCTACATTAAATTCTAAAATTTCTAGACTATGTATGGCATTACAAAGTAAATGAATTTGCACTGATATTTGTCTGTTGGCCTATTTAAATATTTTTTGGATCAAATGCAAATCCATGTGAAATGTAAAGCACTTATTTTTTAGCAAAAATATACAAAGGCAAATGAAATATTGATATGTCCCAAAGAAACAGAAAAATTTATTGGTATTGGTGCAGGTAAGAGAAGCTACTGATAAAGAGGATAGGATATTGAACAAAGAAAAAGGGAGTAAAAATAATTGGGACTCTGAGAGACAGAGACTGAGGGACAGAAGGCATTTAGACACATAGCATTCATTTTCTCCATGGCAAAGTCACACTCGCTGGAAACTCTCTGCAATACCTTTTGCGATCAGCTTCCACAAAAGAACAAGAAACATGCAAGTCTCTGTTAACAGAAGAATTTTAATAAACTGTTAAATACACCTGGGTTTTATACACAGCTTTTAGCAAACATTGCTCACTCAGGTTGGGTTATTGTGGCTGATGTTCAATCTCATTTTTATTGGCTCACAGGCCAGCAAGAGGTATCCATGGTATTTTAAACCTGACTTTCAACTTTAAGAGTCATATCTGTTAAACACCAATAATGGAACAAGGTAGAAAGAAATAAATTAAAAAAAATAAGAAAAAAAATCTCGGGAAACTTCCATACCAAAAATTGCTTCTTATGTAGCCCAACTGAATAATAAGTAGTTTTATATTATCTGAGAAGGTTGTTTCCATTGACATGAAAACAATAGGGATGAATGTTCATACGGCAAAGAGAGAAAAGAGACCCCCCTTTGACAACCAAAACATGAATGTCAACTAGATGCTGATGGATGTTACAGCCTGACAGATCTCAGAAAGTACTGCAGTTTTGCCTTTTTGAGTTGAAGTTCTTTTTCTCTAATAACACATCAAATATATAAAAATCCATGCATTTTTCATAATGATGTTAAGTGGATCACTTTGGTTACCTCACTCCAGCGCTGTTACAGGGTAAAATAGAACAAAATGACCAGGCGCTTTCTGAAGACCAGTGCTTCTCAAAATTTAATGTGCACATGAGTCACCAGGTGCTCTTATTAAAATGCAGATTGAGATTTGGTAGATCTGGAGTGGGCTGAGGTTCTGCATTTCTAACAAGTTCCCGTGTGATCTCTAAGCATCACACTTTGTGTAGCAAGGCCTTAACCCCTTACTGCATTAGCCTTCATCGTCCTGCTTAGGCCCCCGACTCTAGAGACGGCAAGGTGCACGTGCTCTCCACAGGGTGAGAGCTGTGCGTCTGCAGCGACACCGTGGGCCAGACTGCCCCTTTTATTCTCTGCGAGTATCTTAAGGGTCCCTTTAAAAATAAGCAGAGTATAAAGCTTTTAGATGTGTTATTGTAATAGCTTATATATGACAGATTTTTTTCCTTTGTATACATTTTATTTATTTATTTAGAGACAGAGTCTCACTCTGTTGCCCGGGCTAGAGTGTTGTGGCGTCAGCCTAGCTCACAGCAACCTCAAACTCCTGGGCTCAAGCAATCCTTCTGCCTCAGCCTCCTGAGTAGCTGAGACTACAGGCATGTGCCACCATGCCTGGCTAATTTTTTCTATATATATTTTTAGTTATCCAGCTAATTTCTTTCTATTTTTAGTAGACACAGGGTCTCGCTCTTGCTCAGGCTGGTCCCAAACTCTTGAGCTCAAATGATTCATCTGCCTTGGCCTCCCAGAGTGCTAGGATTACAGGCGTGAGCCACCACATCTGGCCTATTTATTTATTTTTTGAGACAGGGTCTCACTCTGTCACCTGGGCTAGAGTGTAGTGGCATCATCATAGCTCACTGCAACTTCTAACTCCTGGGCTCAAGTAATCCTCCTGCCTCAGCCTCCCATGCAGCTGGGAATACAAGAGTGTGCTACCATACCTGGCTAATTTTTCTATTTTTTGTAGAGACAGGGTCTTGCTCTTACTCAGGCTGGTCTCGAACTCCTGAACTCAAGTGATCCTCCCATCTCGGCCTCCCAGAGTGCTAGGATTACAGGTGTGAGCCACAGTGCCCAGCCTGTATGCATTTTAATTACAGATAAAATATAAGATAGGCACACAAAGGCTTATCACAGCATAAGAATATGAGATAACCAGAGTTCAGAAGTCATTTCCCTCTTGGAGGGGGGAAGTTTGTCTGAAAAATTATTCATTTTTAATAGAGGACACAGATTCAATGGAATACTTTTAATATTTTAAAGCTTAATATATAGAATGTGTCATTCTAAGCAGTGAAATGATGGCAGTTGCATTGAGCTACAATAATATTTGGCTTTACTGGAAATAGTAAGTCACTAGCAGATTGAACACTGATTGTTTGAATGATTCATTCATCCATCCATCCATCCAGTTATTCAATAAATATTTAGTGAGCACCTCTTACATTAAAAGATCCAATCTAGGCATTAAAGAGATACAAAGATAAAGCAACCATATATATAGCCTAGTACACAGGAAAGTATTTGATTATATAGGAATAAAGTATAAACACTATGGTAAATAGTATTTTCAGAAAACCATTTTAACTGCCTGTAACTCCTCCAGCAACTTGATCCCCCCTCTAGCATGGTGGAAAGCAACAGAGATAGGGATTCAAATCCGCATCATCTTTATTAAGTATCTGAAAGCACAATTTGCCTCGTGAAAAATTGTTTTATGTATTTTATTTTTAATAGAAAATAAAAGCTCTTGGTTTAATCTAATAAAAACTTCACTGACTTTCTTAAATCTAAAGAAAACTTCCTCTAAGTATTGAAATTTATTTCCATGGTCTTGTAATTTCTTTTTCAGTAATCCTAGACTACTATGGCAGGCATTCTGCTGGCATCAAAACTGACCGTATGGTACTCTGTATCTTTGCCTCCAGCACTGTCTCTGTCTAGGCACCAGCTCAAAATGTCCAGAGATATTTTTTAAAAGCTATCTTTATAGCAAAAGTACTGACGAGTAACTTGAAGAAGGTTTCATTGGCCTAAGATAGGACAAGTTGAGCGTCAGAGAGAAAGACGACTGCAAAGGATCAAAAACACCACATGATATAAAATCCACGTTTATGATGCTGTCCCACGCGTCCCCCAAAACCTGTCATTGTCAACTTTTGGAGGTTGCAAAGATATCAATTCATTGCTCTGAGTACTGACAAAAGGAATCATCACATATTTATCTTATTGTGTTTTACAGTAGCCAGAGTCCATGAGGGTAAGTTCTTTTCCATACAATTCCAATTAATAAATGCAGAAGGAATAACAGAATTAGAAAATTACCATCTTTTAACCCTAATGAAATACTAGATACAGGGAATAATCATCACTGGATGTTAGACCATCAGGGAAAAAGGCTTGACAGGGAAATTGACAACAGAGAGGATCTAAATAATCCCTCCTGAGCCTACTAATCAATTTTAACAAGATGAAAAGTGGGATGAAGTGTACAGCACCGCATATGAAGTGCTCTTATCTAGAAAAACTTAACTTGAATATGATCAAGCATCTAGATATAAATTCTGATTTACAGGAAATAAGGTGAAAGGACAAGTCGAATTACACAGGAGCAATCAGCCAGAATTATCCCTATAACATAGCGGTATTCCAAGTGTGGTTCTTGAATCAGTAGCTTCAGCGTCATCTGGGAAAATGTCAGAAATGCATTCTCAGGCCCTACCGCAGACCGACTGAATCACAGACTCTGGGGATGGGGCCCAGCGAGCTGTGTTTTAAAAAGCCCTCTACATGATTCTGCTGCATGCTTGAGTTTGAGAACTATGACTCTAAAAATTTAATGGCCTAAAAAAAGAAAAAAAAGGTAGGGGAAGGGGAACTTAAGATGGCTACAGAGCAAGAGACTGTAGAGATGTGAAAACAAAAGAGGTACCGAGGTGGATTATTTTACCCATATCCTGACAAATTATTAATATTTTAACCCCATTTAAAAATAATCACAAGAGTCATCGCACTGTGGCAAAAGGAAACATTACATTTATACAAACTTTATTTCATAGGAATTAGTACTTTGATTCTTACAGAAACTGGAAAGGGGCCATGCACAATGCATCCCTTTTCCTCACATTCTGTAACTTTCTTTTGTCTCTCGCTCCTCGGGTTCTTACTTTCCCTCAGTTCTTTACCTCTTCAAATAGATCGCTGAGCTCTTTAGAAGAAAAGAGTTATCACGAAGAAATTAACAGATACATTAGAAAATGTTACTTACATTATGTTTATGACAGAAATTAAGAGCTTGAAGTGTTTGCCATAACACACTTTTGATCACTCCATCATCAACTCTGTGGGGAAAAAACAAGAAAAGGAAATGAAAACTCCTAGGATGGAGTTCCAGAAGCCAGGCCTGGGGACAGAAGTGAAAGGGTGGGGGCCTGTCATGGCCAAAGAACACAGTGCCAAGGTGTTATTATAGTTATTCATTTTCTTTTGTAATTTGAAATTTTTACATCTGTAAAATGATGCATGCTTATGAAAATTCAAACTATATAGAAAAGTAAAGGGGTGAAAAGTGTTCACTAAAATCTTGCTACCCCAAAATAGCTGCTGTAGCTGATGGTGGATGTCTCTTCAGGCATCTCTGTTACTTTACCTCTATCTTTCTCTCTGCGTTTACTTTTTAACTTTAATTGTAAATAAATATATTCATATGATTCAAAGTTTAAAAAGTATGGGTATATTCATGAAGTCTTCTTTCTGACACCTGCCTAACCACCCATTTATTTTTTGGTATCCCACTCTCTGCCTCTCTGAGAAACATTTTCTGCATAGAGGCACAAATACTGACACGTGCACATATATTTTAGTGGCTATAGAGGAGCCCCTTCTATGGATGCATCATAATTTTCTAAGTCTCCATTGATGAGCAGTTAGGGTGAGCCAATTTTTATTTCTAGAAATACTTCAATGAACATCTATAATCATCCACTTTATTGCAGTTATGTAATTTATCTTAAGTTCTAGAAATGAGATTTCTGGGACCAGTGGTAGGCACATATTACATTTTGATCTTACAGGGATGAACTTCAGATAGGCCCGAGACCTGGTTTTGCAGGAAAAAAGGGTATACTTGGAAGATGGCTCTTCAATTCATCCAGTTCATGTTGGTGGCAAACAGTCAAGCATGTGCAGGAGTTATTTTGTACTAGTTACTTGTACCTGGTAAGCAGGCAGGTTTACAAAGAGGAGGCCCAATAGAATGGGAGGTGTGAGCTTCTTGTCCTTGGTAGAATCATCACTCTGTATAGAAAATTTTGGAAGATATCATGGGCAGGTGTATTTTCCACTGGGGAATTGGGGATCTCGGAAACTTGTATTCTACTTTATGTAACGATCTGCAAATTATAGCAATTACATTCCCTTTAACTTTTCTGTTGGTGTCTTTCCATCATTCACATCACTGTCCTATGACGAAGCCTTCACATTTACATACTGCCAAACTACCCTCTCCAGGGAAGGTTATACCCATTTGCACTCCCACCAAACATCTGTGCATAAAAATCCCTATCTTCTCCTTGTCTTGCCAACATTTGGTTTTGCCAATGTTATGTTTGCCAATCTGTGGTTAAAATAAAGAAATATCTCATTTTGGTTTGTATTTGCATTTCATTAATTTTTAGCAATTATTAATTTTCAAATGATTATTGGATGCTATGTTTCTTCTTTTGTGTATTTCTATTTCATAGCCTTTATAGATTTTTAAATTGATCTGTTTATTCTTATTAATTAATGAAGACTCAATGTATATCAGAGTCTGTATATATGCTGCAAATATTTTTCTCAGTGTGTTGTTTGTCTTTCAGCCCTGTTGATGGAGATGGGGCTGTTATTTGCATATTCTCAAAAATCTGAAACACAAGGGCTTCTTTTACTACATGTTCACTAAAAGGATTTTCTAATTAAAAAATTTATAATTATGTAATACTGTAAACATATTCATCACTCAGATTTAATATTTTGTCATATTTGGAAAATTAAATAATATATTTAGATCACTTTTTACAAATTGAATGTATGCAGATGTAGCTGGCTTTACAGAGCAGTGGAATGACCTGTGCATGACTCAGTTAAGACACTAGCTACAAGATACCACCACATGAGGCGGAAGTGTATGTACACAAACAGCAACCAATGTATGGAGGTATTTTTCTGAGAGCAATTTCCTGATCTCAGATCACAATTATGGTGGCATACCCTTGGCATCAGTGGTCCAGTGGCAACCCTTTTGATGCCAGCTCTTCTAATTATTAATACTATGAAAGCACTTAATTCTCAGTATTAAATCCCTTTTTACTTGAAATTTCTATTTCCTGCAATGAATTCTGAAATAACTCTCTCCTTCTTCCCCTTTACCTAGAGTCAAAACTGAAAGAACACAGTTTACATTTTTTTAAATAAGAGGCAGAAAGAATAGTATAGCCATTTTGAACACTGTGAGACAGGCTGCCAGAGTTCAAATCCCAGCTGTGCTGCCTCTTAGTTTTATACTTAAGCTCTCTGTGCTTTCAGTTTTTCTCAGGTATAAAAATAGAATAATATCTCATAAGTTTATTGAGAAATCTATCCCCTAAATGTCTAAGTTTTAACATCTACACAGGTTTAGGAGATGAGGGTCTGAGATCAGAAGAGGCTGGTAGATAGATGGGACTGAGACCCCTGTACAAAGACCGAACAAAGCCAGAAGAACAGCAAGAGGTGAGGAAGAACTGGGAGTGTGGGGAACAGTATGGAGGCCAGTGTGCTGACACATGGGTGAAGGAGCTGGGAGGGTTGGCAGAGGCTGATCCATGGAGGCCGATCCTTAGAGATTCAGATCTTGGCAAGGAATTTGGATTCTACTCTAAATTCAAAGTCATTGAAAGGATTCAAGGGGCTGGGTGCAGTGGCTCATGCCGGTAATCACAGCACTTTGGGATGCTGATGAGGGGGTATTGCTTGAGCCCAGGAGTTCAAGACCAGCCCGGGCAATAGCGAGACCCTGTCTCTACAAAAAATAGAAAAAGTAGCCAGACATGGTGGCATTTGTCTGTAGTCCCAGTTACTTGGGAGGCTGAGGTAGGAGTATCGCTTGAGTCCAGGAGTTTGAGGTTGCAGTGAGCTGTGATGATGCCACTGCACTCCAGCCTGGGCAACAAAGCAAGACTCTGTCTTAAAAGAAAAAGGAAAAAAAAAAAAAGAGGACTAAAGAAAGGAAGTGACATAATATGGAAAATGGATTTCTGAAGAGGGACCATGGGAGGGACCGGCAAGGGTGCAGCTTGTGGTCCTATGCACACAAGAACAGAATGCTGGACAGGACCTAAGAGACTACAGGTGCAGGGCATTAAGTACTGGAATTGGGAAACCGGGTAGGGGCTAGGGTTCAGAGACTGCAGAACTATGACTACAAGCCTTAATAACATGGAATCAAGCATGAAATAATTTCATAGGAAAGTCCTGAGCCATTGCTGTGGAAGAGGATGTTTCACGGCATCTCACAGGAAGTGCCACGCTCTGTTCATTTAGCTCAGATTCCAAAAAGGCAGACTCCATCATGGGCAAAACAGCATCTATACAAAATACCAACTCTGGTACTTTCAGAAATTTTATAAACGTTCTGTGACAATCTCCTTTTTGCTTAGATCTGCTAAAGTGAATTCTGTTGTTGAATCCTGACCAATTCAGAACATGGTACCAGAAGTGGATGTGGGAAACACACTCAAGGCCTTGGGAATCTAGGATCAGTTATCTGATTTAATTGGGTCTAGAGGCAGTAGCATCCAATTGCCATTAATGGCTGGGGCACTGGTGTATGACCACCCAGTGATGAAACAGTTATTTAAATAACCACCTGTGGTCATCTGGAATAAAATGCCTACTCAAGGCAAGGCTTTGGTGAACTGCATGTGGTAGAACAATATGGGGGATATAAGTAATAACAAAAATGTGGGGTGATCTGGCTGCTTCTAGTTTCACTGGAGAAATTAAAGAAAAAAAGGACAAGTTTGGGGCTTTAATATCTTGGCTCAAGGCACAGTTAGGAAATCAGGCATTTCAATGCTTGCCCTGAAAGAACCCTTTACTTTTTGTATCTGTAGGACTCACTTGGTGGATCAATTGTGACTACCATGAAATTACTCAAAAATCACACACAGAATAAACCTTCAGGGTGCTAAACGACAACATAGATCACATTCATGTGAGGATAATTTCTCAATTAATTGGGAAAGAGATATACTCCAAGAATTGGAATGTGACACTTGAGAGTATTCATACAACTAAGAGTGACCCAACCTCTCCTCAAACTTCCCTTCTCATGAGAAATAGCCGCCAAAATTGTATGATGAGGCTGGTTCTTCCTTGTTGAGGACTCGCTAATGATCTCACCTGAGGCAGGTGAGGAGGCCAATTCTGCTCAATGCTCCTCTCCCCACTACCCCTCAAACCTTAACCAAACTCAGATCCCAGCATGTCCTGGGAGGGAGGTCAATTACAAGGTGAAATAGAAGAAGATTTATATAACCCCCAAAATCTATAAAATGTTGCTGATTTGTAATGGGGAATGTATGAGAAAATAGATTTCATGAGTGGTGGACCAGAGAAGAAGAAACATGACTTAGGTTGGGCTGATTATAACAATATAGGCACACTTATTAGAGGTTCTGGTTTCAATAGACTACCTGGAGCATCTAAGATTGATTCCAGTTGATTCCAGGTTGATTGGAGCCTGGACTAACTGGTTGCCTGTGTCAAATGAAGCTGAGATGCCAGAAATTTACTAATAAAAAGGGGAGGAAGGAATCCAAAGATTGGAGGAGACAAAAGTGTTGGAGAGGATTTATCATAGGCAATATGCTCATCAAGTTCTCAACTATGTCTCCCCAAAATATTTAATGGTGGTACTAACCTATGCTTACCCTCAAATCTGTAGCATTGTTTTCAGTTTTCTATTTTGGTAAAAAGCAGCATTTCAGATACTTCTACCAGACTCCTCTACCACAGTAGCCTTCATTCCTTGGATCAGAGAGAGCCACCTGGCTCTTTTTCCTTTTGCTAGTGTATTTATTTCAACTATCCATTTAGGAAATGGGGAAATATTTGCCAGGATGGGTTTGGGGACCCACTGGAATTGCCATGAGATGGATTTAAGTCAAAATTGTTATTTCTCCTAACTGTGAATTTCCCCTAATAAACAATGTCCAATAGGCTTGGTATGTTTGCTATCTAGTTGTTTTTCTTTGTTTGCTATTCACTGGATAAAGGCCTTTAAAAATATTGTCTTGACTGTTATTTAAGCAGGTTTTAGGAAGGGAGTAAAAGTAGATGAATGTTTTAAATTAATCATTGTTATCAATAAGTACACAACATTTTATAAAAAGAGTGGCATATTCTAGATTGTTCCAATTTGCATTCCCCTATGTGGATCCAAGTCTCAGGGCTGACCCAAAGCACTGCTATATACTGGCACTTGTAATAACTAAACACACTTGTAAAACTTAAAACAGTGAGAAGTAGGGTATTCAGAGATGCTTGGCATTGCTAAACACATATTCAACACAGGAGTTGCTTGAACATGGCTCACTCTTTCCTGTGTCTGTGCCTTCCTCCAAGATTGTCCATCTGGCCACCTCCTCCCCGCTTTCAAAGTCTCAGCCCAAATGCTGCCTTCTCTGCGGAATCATCCTTGATTTCTCAGGGTCAACAGATGTTGAAGCTGCTTCTCTTGCATATCCTTTGCATCAACATTAACCCAATCAACATGACCATTTGTAATTGTTACTTGAAATATCTGTCTCTTCATTAGATTTTAAGCTTCTTGGGGGCATGCTTATGCCATTGTACCTTTGTATCCTCTGTACCAATGTAAATGCTCAATAAGATATTCTTTGAGTGAATGAGTAAAAGAATGCACTGAGGAGGAAGCTATTAAGATGAATTAGAAGAATGATGCCCTCAAAAAACTTATACTCTAGGGAGAGAGAGTATGCACATAAAAACAAATACAGTAGTAAGTACCAAGTACCATAACAGGGATAAAAATAAAATTCTATGGGGATGCAAAGGAGGGAAGCAATTCCAACCAGATGAAGGAATTTCAGAGATGTTGAGATTTTCTAGGATCTCATATTTTAAATACTATGATAGAGAAAGGGAAAGTGAAAAGGCTAGAATATTCTAGGCTAAAGAAAGAGCATGAGCTAGGTCCTACAACAGGAAGCCTTAGGGTCCATACAGGGAAGAGAAAGATGTGTGGCTCAAAGTAAACTGGTACATGTATTGTATGTTTTAGTTTCAGGGCCTTGAACAATATGTGAACTAAGCACAAATTTCTAACTTAATGAATATGTATGTTAATTTATAGAATGGCTGAATACATCTATCCTCTAAGTCAACATATAACATCCTACTTAGCTCATAATAAAGTTGAACTATGCATTAATGTACTATTTCATCTGTTTTTATATTAATTTTTATGTTAAATATAATATGTGTACATTCACAGAATATTGGGAAAACCCAAAATAAATATTCAATTATACTTAACATTCTACTATGTTACTCATTTTTTTCTATACCATCACGGGAACATTTACCCCAGAAATTAACTATCTTCTGCTGCATGCTTTCTAACGGATGCATATTATACCATTGTTTGGATATACCACAATGCACGGAACCAATTCTTTACTATTGGAAAACTAGGTCAGTTCCGAAATTTTTGTTGTAAATGCTATGTTGAACATTCATATGTATAACTGTTTGTCCCTGTCTGATTATTTTTTTACTATAAATTTCTCTAAATGGAATTTCTTGGTCAAAGGATGAAAACAGTTTAAAAAATTTTTATGCATTTTGCCAAATTGCCCTTCTATTCTAATTATATTCTCTCCAGCTGTGAATGAGGTCTGACCTCCGGACTATCAACAATCCTGAGTATATCCATTTTTGAAAAATCTTTGCCAAATTTGATTGGTGAGAAATGATACCTTGTTTAAAAATTTTGAATTTTTCTTTGACTAAGGGAGGATAAACATGTTTTCTTAGGTGAATTTGTCATTTCCCCTCCTTTTTAATGATTTGCTTTTTCAGGTCCACGGGAATGTAAACTCCATAAGGTCAGCCAACTTATTTTGTATGTTTCGTCATTGCTGTATCCTTAGCACCTAGCCAGGTACATAGTGTGCATTCATGACACGTTTTTGAATTAATTATCTCTTCCAATTGGGTGTTAATCTTTTTAAAAAATTTATTTGTATAATCTGCATATGCAGATATGAAATTTATCAATCCTGGCAAATAGTTTACCCAATTTTCCATTTTTAAAAAAATTTTGTTGATGGTACTTTTTTGTCAAAGGGAATCTCTGAACTACTGAGATTTAATATTTGGTGGCTAAAGGTCCCTTTCTCTTCTTTTTAAAAAATTTCATGATTTAGTCTGACTTTTTCAAGTTTCAAAAAAACCACTTGGTACTCAGATTAGAATTTTGTGTAATAAATAAATAAATTGGAGAGGCAATATCTTTATAATAATATGTCCATCTAGAAATATATGTTCATTTAAATAAAATCCTTTATGTACCTTAGATAGATTTTATAGTTGTCTTTATGTAGAATCTGCACAATTTTTTTTACCTTTAACCCTAAACTTCTTTTGTTGCAGTTAATATTTGAATGGGATCCCTCTCCACTAGATTTTCTAAGTGCTGATTGATAAAAAAGCTGTTAATTTTTGAGTGCAGTGGTATGGAGGTCACTATACTGAATTCCGTTAGTTTTAATAACTCCTTAGGTGATTCTCTTTGATTTTGTAAAACAGTAATACCATGCAAATAAGGACAATTTTTATCTCATTTCTAAAAGCTATTAATTTTGTTTTTCTTATTACATTGCATTGGCTAGAGCTCTCAGAACAACGTTGAATCATAACAGTGACAACGACATCCTTGTCCTATTTCTTATTTTCATGGAAGTTCCTTTAGTGTTTTATTATTGAGTATAAAACTGGCTGCTGATTTGAAGGGAGTTCTGTGTGTCTGTTAAGAAACTATTCTTTTAAGCCTAGTTGCTAAGGTTTTTTTAACAAAGTAATTAGGACAAGATGTTGAACTTATTAACACTTCACATTTTTAAGTTTCATCAATCATATATATTTTTATCCTTTAACTTATTAGTGAATTATATGAATACATTTCCTAATATCAAACCATGGTTTGTTCCTTAAATTCAGATAACCCAATATTTAATTTAGCCTCAAAATGCATCATGATTTATATTTGCAGATTTGTCTTCCTAATTATAATTCTTCTAGGTAAATCCTCATTTGCCCTTTGGGCACATCCTGACACTGGGGAGGGACTGAGTGTCATAAGCATCACAGCAGAAAAAGGAACTGTGGCTGGGTTTGAAATCTGCCATGGTTAATGCCACATATAATGAAACTGAAAACTGGCTAGACAGAGCTTCAGTTTCTAGATTACTTACCCATTTGGGTTTCTTTCCAGCTCATTTAAAAGTGTATGATCACAGTATTCAAAAACTAAATGCATTTTCCTTTTTCTCCTGAACACCTCAATGAGGTTCACAAGGTTTGGGTGTTTTAATTGCTGCAAAGGAATCGAAATACAAAGCTTAGTATCTGTTTCTAGTAACAGTTCCTCCCCTTACGATGGTGAGAACACAAGACCTCGCTGTGTGCATCTCTTGTGGAGAATTTTATTATAGTTACTCGTAACAGAAACTGCTCTTAGTAAGAACTATAGAAACTTAAAGTTGGAAGCAATTTAAGAATTCATCTAATGTACCTCTAATAGACAGCAACTAAACTGCTTGAATCTCTCTGGTGATAGCAAATAAAGTATACAACTTAAAATATGAGCACTAAAACAAAAAGTACTTTATGCATTTTATGAAGACTCTAAATATCCAAGTCATAAATTAAACTTTAAATTAAATAAATAATTGAGGAAATAGAATTATTGCATAAAAGTCTATAAAAATCAGTAACACTTAGCTTACATATTACGAAGGATTGAATGTAAACGTTAGCTGGATTTAAACTCAGTCTGGATTCTAGTGTTGGCTCTCAGAAGTACTAGATCTCAACCCTCAGATCTGATTAAACTGCATATTCTAGGGGTCCCTACAGTTAGTCTGTGTTTTAAATTTATTTGTTATATTTTCAGCTCTGTTCTTTGATTCTGTTGTTTTCTCTTATGCTTAATGTTTTCTGTGTTAAATTCTATTCCCAGACCGAAGCATTTCACAAGACCCCCTCTGTTTAATATTGTAAACCAAAAGAGAAATGCTGATCAAGTAAGACAGTCCATCACTGGAGTAACTATATAATTTTATTATCCAAACCAGGGTAATAAGTATAAGCCAGGACTATCTCAGACAAACCAGCACATGTGGTCACCCTGCTTATAACTAGAGTGAACATATAATTTAGCATACATACCAGGACATTTTTGAAAGGGGATGTGAACCAGATGGGACACTGGGACAAAACTATAAAGCAGGACTGTCCTAGGCAAACCAGGATATACAATCACTCTTATCCTTATTCAAAACTCATCTTCCCTATTGTGTTCCCAGTATAGTAGACTAACCAACTTTCCAAATCCTGTACCATTCACCCAGAAAGATAGATAAAGAAAGAGAGCACAGTATTTTGTATATAGTAGAAGCTCAATAAATATTTTGCAGGCCCAGTAGAGAGCTTTAGGTACAGGGGCTTACACTATAAGCCTCTACTTCAGTATCTCCCATCCAAGTACTAACCAGGCCTGACCCTGCTTAGCTTCCAAGATCAGGTGCGTTCAGGGTGGTATGGCCATAGACTACTTCAGTAACCATAAGCATGGCTTGACCAAAAACATATCACCCTACAACTGCATGCCTGCTGGTCAACAGTTTGAGGAAAGAAAATCCATTACACATTAAAAATATGCCCAGGCTGAGGAGGGAGGACTGCTTGAGCCTAGGTGTTCGAAATCTGCCTGAGCAACATAGCAATAACCTGTCTCTTAAAAAAAAAAAAAAAAGAAATGCCAAGAACACCAAACCAATTTGCTTTCTATGTGCTCCACCGCCTAAAAGAGCAGAAAGGTGAGGAGTAGAGGAGAGAGGTCATGCAGAAAGCCAGCTGCTTTGTGCAGCTGCAAAACCACAGAATGCCTGCGAAGCAGTGTCCCTTCCAGGGGAGTAAGGGATTCACAGGTGCTACCGTGCGAGGCAATGTCAAGGCTTACCCTGGTCAAATCGCCTGTTACTCAACAAGTCAGCAATTTGTATCTCCTTTGCAAATGGAGTTAACTGAGCCCAGAAAAGCAGTGACTTGCCTAAAGTAAAATAGGTAGTAAGGAGGGAGGCAAACCAAATTTAAATAACAGGAGTATATGGAGAAAGTAAGATCGATTGATCATGGAAGGACTATGTTCATGGCACGCATGCTGCAACACACCAAACACAGAAAAGATGTACATTCTGAGAACCATCACCAGAGACCAAGCTGAGATGAAATCTGGCCACTTTTTTGCTCTGAAGCTTATTCTCAAATTGGGGTACTTGCAACCCAGAGGTACTATCTGAGCATTAACTTTATTTGAAGACTTGGGAGGGAGAGACTGAGGGGTAAAACACCATTATTTTTTTTTTTTAGAAAACACTACCTGGTTCAGACTCAGTCTGCAGCCTTAGCCCATTGACGGGTGCCAGAGCTGCCTGCCTTACCAGCGCCCTCTGCTGGCTAAGAGGTAAGACTAAACTTTTTTTTTTTTTATCATGATGGATGTATTCTTGCAAACTCTGTATATCAAATCATATTATATTAATTAATTGATTGATTTTTAGAGACAGGATCTTGCTCTTTCACCCAGACTGGAGTGCAGTGGCGCGATCACAGATCACTGAAACCTTGAATTCCTGGCTCTGGAGATCTTCCAGCCTCAGCCTCCCAAGTAGCTGGGACTACAGGCGCATACGACCAGCCAATTTTTAAATTTTTTTGTAGAGACAGGGCTCTCGCTGTGTTGTCCAGGCTGGTCTTGAACTGCTGGGCTCAAGTGATCTCCCACCTCAGCCTCCCAAAATGTTGGGATTATAGGTGTGAGCCACTTTCCTGGCCTCAAATTATATTTTAAACAAAACACTAGAACGTATCATTTGAAGAAACCTGCTGCAAATAATATTTGAAAAAGAAAGATAATATGATAATTATCATCGCCCTATACAAACTGAATTTCTGGGGTTTTTTGGTAAAAAACAGATCACATGGCAAAAGTGAAGTTCTGCTGTGTGTCCTTGAGGAAATCACATGGTCTCATTACTTAGTGTGTGGCCCAGGAGCCAGCAGCTTCTGCACTAGCTGGGCGCTTGTTAGAAATGCAGAAGCTCAGGCCCACCCCAGACTTCCTGACTCAGAATCTGCATTTCGACAACACCGCCAGGGGATTTACGGACATTAACATTTGAGAAGTGCTGTCCCAGGCCTCAGTTTCCTCTGCAATAAATAAGGGCACTGGATAAGAAGCATCTCTAAAGTCCTTGATTGTTGTAAAGGTATTGATTTTTAGGATAAGAAAAAATTTATACTGAGAATTTTGGAATCTTACATGTTCAAGCCTATCAGAGTAAAAACAATTATAACAAAAACCTTTATATAAAAAAAGTATACATCATTGGATGTGATGTTCAATACGTGTAGGATCCTGCCATGCAGTGCAGAAAGGGACCAATCAATGTCAGTGCCTCCTGGGGCAATGGCAGTCCAGGGGGACCCTCTGTGTCAGGAGGTGCTCTTTTAGTTTTTGGTGGGGGAAAGTATTTTGGTGGGGGGACATCTAGAGGAGGGTCAGGGTGTGAGGGGAGGGCTTGGAGGGAGTATAAACACTGAGGCGAGGACTTAGGGCAGCGTGGATATTCACCAACCAGAATGCAAGTACTTCAATGTAACAATCTACAGCTGTATTATACGTATCAGACAAACATCAGAGTGGCCAAAATCCAAAGTGATGATCGACTTATTTCCCAAAGTTGCTGACACAAAGGAATTTAAGTCCAATGGGGGAATAACGTTGAGTATTCTTTGTAATTTTAGCACACATGTATTTCACCCAATACCATGATATTACAGATTTATATAGAAAGTTAACTCACCTTCAACATACGTATTTCTCTTAGTGCTATTTTCTTAACAACAGGATCATCTTCAGATTCCACAAATTTTTTAATAGCTACTACTTGTCCAGAGGTTTTGTTTCTGCATTTGAATACAACCCCATAAGACCCTTCTCCAATCTTAGCTAATTTTTCATATTTTTCCATTATGGCTGAAGTAACTTAAATTATTATATTGACTTGCAGTGTAATGTCACACCTGGAAAATAAGATTGACTTACCTTAATCAAATTACAAAAGACAATATTTTCACACTTTATATAAGACCCATTTGCCCAGGATGCCAAAGATTTATTTCCATTGATTAACTTGAAATTCACTTAAAAATATTTGGACGTTATTTTGTTTGTTTAGCTTAGTCCTCTGCAGTCCTTCCAGCTATCACACAGGTTTGGTATATTATTTCAGACAATGGGTCTGTGTTGTCCTTGGTTGAATTAAACGAACTTGCAGAAAGGAAACTTATCCAACCAATTGTTTTCATCAATCTCAAGTAAATAATTCAAATATGATGCTATAAAATCCAGCTGAAGGAGCATTTCATACTCTTGAATACGGTGTTTATCTTTACCCCTCTGTCCCGTGGGAATACCACAAACACTAAGAGTCATGTAACAAGACATGATGTAAAGTGCTACACCTCCACCTGGTGGACAGAAGAAAGAGAAAACCTAGGCTGTTGAACAAAGCAGGCTTTAAAAACAATGGTAACAAGATCCTTTTATAAAGGCTTCATTTATTGCTCTTAGCTTTTTTGGTAAGGAGGAACAGATTCATGAATTCTTAGCCCACAAAGAAAATAATGATAAAGCACAAAAAAGGAGGTAGGTTTCTCTAATTCTTCACGAATGCTTTCATATCCATAATTATTTCTATAGAAATTCTAGGTTTAATTTTTCTGTCTTACATAGCCCATTACTGAATTTTTTGGTACCTGGATTACATGGCAAATGACGAATAAGGTCAACTTATTAAAACAAATCAGTCTAGGAATGAAAAATATAAAAATTCTAATTAGTCTCAAAAATCCCACCCTACTTTACCCAGCAAAATTTTGTTAATATAATCTAATAACAACAATAATAGCACTTAACATTGTTCTATGCAAATTACATATAATCTACACAAATATTCTATGAAGTAGGTGTTATTTTTGTGCAATTATACAGATGAGAAAACTGATATGGAATTAAAACCCAAGCAGTCAGGTTCCAAAGAACACAATTTTAATCACTACACTACACCACCTCTCAGTTAATTCAAAAGAATGCACAATTTAAAAGAACCACTTTATCCAGGTCTTGGTATTAATAAAATAACAAGTGATAAGAGCTGACTACTTGTACAATTTCTCATGTTTCAAAGGAGCACACATTTTTTAACTTCACTAATATTTAGTCTTTTCCATCCACAGATTATCCCAATAGCACCTATAAAAATTACTATAGGAAAAGGTGTTTCTGGGTAAATGACCACTAACATATTTTACAGTGCTTTTTTTTTTTTTTTAGTGGATTCTATTTCCTCTCTTATTAAAATTAAAGGGAGAAAACTCAAGTGTACACACTCAAGTAACACATGGAAAATACATCATAGATTATGTTTTGAAAACCTTATTAATTATACCATATTTTTACCTAGGTATTATTAATATTATCTTACAGGTATTTAGATATAAGCGTGCAACATTTACCTTTCTTTACTATAGTAATAGGTGGCTGGAAAGAGAATAGGAGAAATAGAGTTTGCTTTAGAAAGTTATTGGTATAAAACTTCATAGATTTATTAATTTAATCTACTTGGTAAGTACTACAGTTACTGGGGGAAAATTACAAATATGGCAAAAAGCTTGACTATGAAGTTTTAATCTTTGCATTATTTCCTTGTTTTCCTCTAGGTAGTTGATTTGATCTATTGATCTATGCTTTTCCTTTTTTCCCAACAGGTTCAAAAATGACTGATTCCTCAGACTAATATTTAGATCTCTCTGTGATATCAACCAAACTGCTAAATACAATGAAAATCTCTAGAAAATAGTACTTTATTTGGTAACCTCTCAATATTATCTGTTTTCTAAAGATGTTCATAGAAGATACCTCTAAGTATGTAAGCAGGAATTAGACCAAGGAAGGGATTCCACAAAGGAATTTACAGCTCTAATTCTAGTTTACTAGGACTCTATCAGAGTTGTTAGAAGCAGTAATTCCTAATCTCTTACCTGAGATCCAGACCAACTATCCAACTGTTTGATGAACAATCTCTATGTGAATGAACAAAATCATCTCAAAATTGCTACATCCTAAACCAAATGCCTCTCTTCTTTCTTATCCTCTATCCCTACCCAGAGTTCAGAAATGTGCTCTACATTACACCCAAATGGCTTGTCAAGGTACACGGGATGGGGACTTGGAGGTGGCCTAGGATAATGACTGCTGCCTAAATCTAATCTCTTTATATATCTTCCACAAAGTGATACAAATCAACCAGAATAAATAAAATCACATAAATCCAATGCCTTCAACATAACAAGAAGACAGAGGAGTCTACAAACTTAACTAGATAAAGCCCAGATTCTGGAAGAGAGAACTCTTGAGCTTCCACTGTTAGCCTTGGCAGAGAGCAAAGACAGGAGTGGAGTGAGATCTGGAAAAACTGTAAGAAAGAGAGAAGAGGAAAAGAAGAGCCTAAGATAGACTTAAAATCACCTTACCTCCCAAAAGGAAAATATATCACAAATGTAAAAATATAGAAAAAGTGTCCTGGCAGATTTAATCACGACAGAGAAGAGATACGGGTATCGTGGCGGCATCAGTTAGCGCGGCACCACTCTTGGGGAATAGAAGGGTAAGAGGAAAGGGAAAGGCACCCGTTGGAAACTGGACAGTGGGGGGAAAAGCAGCAAGAGGAATAAATTTGGGCTCTTGCAAGACAAAAGAGAATCCTGAATGGAAGGACATGTAAATCCTCCCATAACTACTAAGGAAAAAAAAGCGCCATCAATTAAAGAAATTGTACTTTGCTACAGCCACAGAGAGGCTTCTCTTGACCTAGGATAATTGTCAATTACTAACAGCTAAAACCTGCCTAAGAAATAAAAGAGGAAAGCAGTCTCCACACAGAGCTATTTTTTTTTTATTTCAGGACATTATGGGGGTACAAACATTTTGGTAACATGTTATGACTTTGTCACACAAAAACCATGATTTGAGGCATGCCCTTCCCCCGCACAATGCTTGAGTCCACTAGTGAGCTTACCCACCCCCAACCCCCCAGCTCCCAAAGAATGTTACTATTGTGTGAGCACCTTAGTGTTGTTGATCAGTTAGTGCCAATTTGATGGCGAGTACATGTGGTGCCTATTCTTCCGAGCAAGCCTAAGGAATATACTGAAAGAAAACAACATTAAGAAAGGCAGAGGAAGAGGGAGTAGGAAAAAAGAGAGGAAAAAAACCACAGTAATTTTCTAACCTAAACGGTTCTAGGAAACTTGTGCAAACAGTGGCTTTAGGAAAAAGGAGGGAAAGGAGAGATTTTGAAGACCAGGCCAGACCAGTTTGGGATCCTATAGGCTAAAAATCACAACCTGCTATGTTGTTGATCTTATTGTTTCCAATGAAACCAAACGTGAAATTATATTTAATAAAACTGATTAGGAAAATGGGCTATTCAATCATTCTGATCTGGCTGTTAAACATAATACTGATTAATGAATTTCAAAAGTACACACACCTACTTATAAACTTGTCTTGGGGACAACACACTTGGATTAATTAAAAGCATCCTCAGAAAACCAGAAGACCACGTAATTTACATAATCGAAGGAACTAATTTTATTTATTTAAATATATCACATTCCAGGTGTGCAGATAACAGATCTGGAAGTTTGGCCATAATTCACTTTATTTCCAGGACTCTAGTCTTGAGCCTTCATTTAATGACAGTCTCCCTCCTTGGCCACACGTGGGTCTCCGGGCGCTCAGATGCACCCCTCGCTCCTTCCCGCGCCATCACCGCGGCCTCGTCCCGTCGAACCTCCCGCCGCCCCTCTCGCCAGGGCCTCGCCTCCCTCCAGACCCTAGGGATCCGCTCTGGGTCAGCTGTGCGCTGGGGGAAGCCACCTGTCACCTCGAATCCCTCGTCCCCACCTCTCTCTTTCCCTTCCAGCGGCCACTTCTCCTGGTTTCCTCATCTGGGAGCCTCCGTCCAGACCCCACGTCTCCCTCCGTCACTGCCCCCCCACGCCGCCCCCGGTCCCACCCGCCCGCACCCTTCTCGGGAATCCGCACTTACGGCACGGACGGGGCGACGGTGGCGGAGGTGACGCAGTCTCCCGCAGCGCAGAGCACCCCAACAGCCGCGCGGGTCGCTCGCAGCGGGCAGCAGCCGGCCCAGCAACTCCGGAGCCAGCGGAACCGCCGCGGCGTCTCCCGGGCAACCGGGACGCTCAGGCCGCTCGGGGCAGGGCGGCTTCCGGAGCGGGTTCCGCCGGCGCCCGCAGCCCGCAGCGCGGCTGCACCTCGCGGTGGCAGCCTCTGGGACCAGCCTGTAGACGTCCAGGTGTGGGCGCAGCAAGACGCGTGAAGGCGCTCAGGAAACATTTAACTGTAATCATACTAAGTCCCGTTCCTCACCAAGGCATCAAGGGCGCTAAATGCAAGCGCGTGTAAGAAATGTGAATACTGATTAATCCGATTCCCTGCCTGGGCAGAACCATCAGTCTGCAAGATCCTCTAATGTCTTTACTCTTCAGTCTTGCTTTATTATCCAAACAGCTTTTCAGCAAACTGCTGTAGGCTTTTCTATGAAAAGTAGCTATAGATTCGGTGCTGTTCATTGAGGCCATTTTCATAATACAGCGAGCATCTGGGCTGATTCAGAATAAGATACAGGTTTGACACCCAGTGGGGAAGAAAGTCAAGCACACAGTAATGTGATGAACGCTAAAAAGAGATAAATGTATTAACCCTGGGAAAGAGAATTCTTATTTCTAGGATTAACTTAAAATACTAACTCTATGCTATTGAGCACATAGGTTCTATGTCTTAGCATCAACAAAAGCTCCCCATCATGGCCAAATTTAGGACATTCACATTTCCCTTCTTCACTCACAGATGACTCTCCTCCCATTTTCTCATTCATCTTAATTCTTCTCCATTTTCTTCATTTGCTTAGAAATATGCTCAAACCTCCTATGTTTAGCAAACAAAATCAAATCAGAAATAACCTTTATCCCCTTCCTCCTTCAAGACCAAACACACTTCTGCTAAACTCCAATACTCATAAACTCACATCTACCTATTTCTATGATTTCTGCCTTCATCATGCTATAGAACATTTTCTCATTAAGCACACAAGTGATCACCATTAGCCCGTTTTCATCTTTATGACACCTGATCTGCAGTTTCTGAAACTGTTGACTCCTAGCTACTTTTCTCATGAGGAAGCTCTTCCCAACCAGTCCCATCTTTGTTCTCCAGCTTCATGCCCGGTTACTCTGCTCCATGCACCCTCAGCTCTGCTCATCACTATTCCTCGAAAATGCAGTATTTTTGCACATGCCTTCATCTAGGCCACAGCTTCCTACCCTGCTTTCTTCCTACACGTGATAAACTCCTCTTCGTCTATGAACTACCCGGTTTACACATTCTACACAGGGGTTTCCTTTTCCCAAAGCAGAATTAGGCACAACGTTTTGCACCTCTTTTTAATACTACTTAATGGCTGTTTACCTTTATTCATCCAAGCGTGCTCCTCGGATGAATACTGGCTGGGAATTATGCCTTTTCCCTCTTTTCTCCAGTGCCAGTAAAATGCCTGGATAAACTGTAAAGAATCAGTACATGCTGGTAATGTAATTGTCTCACAAAAGTGGGAAAAAAAAAAGGTTACAAGGACTTTTTTCTTTTTTTGAGACAAGGTCTTGCTCTGTTGCTGGGGCTGGAGTGCAGTGGTGTCATCATAGCTCACTGCAACCTCAAACTCCTGGGCTCAAGCAAGCCTCAGCCTCCTGAGTAGCTGTGACTACAAGCATGCAGTACCCCAAGATACAAAAAACAAACCGAAACAAAATAAAGAACTACTTTGTATAAGAAAAATGCTTTTTGGCAAGACAGGAAGTTATTAATAATTTGTCTTATAGCAAAGGGACAGTAAAATCAGAATTTGAAATCCAATAGCTGGAAAAAAAGTATCTAATTTCACAGGGAAAATACTGGAGTGTATTTTAGCAGGCAGTGAATATACTGCATATATTCTATTATGGAATAGTCTGGCAATGGTTAAAAGAATACACTTTGAACCAAGTGCCTAGGTTCAAATCTTAGCTCTATCACTTACCAGCTATAGTCCTGGCAAGTTATTTAAGCTTTTTGTGCCTAAGTTTCTTCAGCTGTAAAATGGAGTTATAACACCTACGTCATTAGGGTGTTCTAGGGTTTAATTGGCAAGTACAGCCTGTAGAAAAGTACTGGGCATGATATATGCATTGGGAACTTATTATTATATACCCTTTTGGTATTTACCCATTATTTTGTATGGCACATACTTTCACCTCTCTGCCAGTAATGGTGAAAGCTGATAACAATCTGTCCTTTATATCCTGGTCTCTGCTGCAATCAGAGGCACACTTGAAAGGTGAATGATGGCAACAGGCCCATAAGCAACTGATCACATTCTTCTCAAAAATGTCTATGCAGTTAGCTAAGATAGCTTCAACTTTAATGAAGATCAAACAGATTGTTTCTAACATATAAGTGAGTGAGTTTCTTCCTTTTGAGTGTATAAAGATCCACAAGTTCTTGGGTGGAGGCAAGAAAATTTGTTTTTCTTTCTTGAGATAGGGTTTTACTCTGTAGCCCAGGCTAGAGTACAGTGGTATCATTATAGCTCACAGCAACCTCAAACTCCTGGGCTCACGCAATCCTCCTGCCTCAGCCTCCTGAGTAGCTGGGACTACAGGTGCGTACCACCACTCCTGGCTAATTTTTTTCTATGTTTTAGTAGAGACGGGTTCTTACCCTGGCCCAAGCTGGTCTCAAACTCCTGCCTTAGCCGCCTCCCTGAGTGCTAGGATTACAGGTGTTGAGCCACCACAATCGACCTGAAATATGCATTTTTAACCGTCATCAAAGGTGGTTCTGAGGCAGGTAATCTTTGCACATAACTTGGAAACACTGATTTAAATTTAATGCCCACCAGTGGTTCTCAGGATGGGCTGCAAATCAGAATCATTTATATAACTTCATAAAAATGTTACTGGACCTCACCCCAAAGAGTATGACTCCAGGGATATTTTTAAAAAGCCTCTTGGTAATGCACAACCATTTATGTATTTTATTTTTTGAAAATGTTTGAGGGCTTGACAGTTAAAATGTGACAATTAACATTTTTTGAGATATGGCCCTTTATGTAACTTTATAGGTCTTGGAAACTGGAAAATAAAATAGTGGTCCAGAAAAAGAATTAACAACCTTGTCAATATGAGCCAAGAACAGAATTTTAATTGCTTGAAAATCTTTTCCATGAGTTTGTTTTTCAGCAAATTGATGATAATGTTATACAGTATCAAGATGTGTTTTAAAACAGTCATCAGTTAATGCTAAGATTATTCACAATGTATTTGGGAAAAGTGATAAATGAACACAATTGTTAAGATTCTCAGCATCTGTATGATTTTAGACATGGGAACTATTTTAGTCAAGGCAATTATTCGAGGCACTGGGACAGGATGTAGCATAAGCAATAGTAGAAATAGTGCCTCTCGTCCCCAGTCCAGTTCTTCCCACTTAATCTTCCCCTTCCTTACCTCCAGAACTGCATTTCCCAACACTTTCTCTTCCTTTCTCTGATTCAGGTATTGTCAATTTTTTTTCCATAAAGGGTCAAGACAGTAAGCATTTTAGGCTTTTTGGAAACCACTCAACTCCAACACTGTAGCACAAAAGCAGTCACAGACAACATGCAAATAAGTGTGATGCCGTGTCCCAATAAAACTTTATTTATAAAAACAGGCAGCAGGCTGGACTGGGCTGAGGATTGTAGTTTGCTGACCCCTGCTCTAACCAAAAAACTATGAATGTTTAATTACTTTTCTAATCAGAAAGTTGAAAATTCTACAAAACATGCCCTTTTCTCAAATGAGGGAATATTACTATTTCATGAAATTGTGATCAGATCAAATAAAAATCATGATTTGAGGGACCAGAACTGGTACTTCATAATATAAATACAAAACAATTAAATACAGTTCCCCCCTTTAATATATTTTAGTGTTCTGTATACAGATTAAGCCAGATGACAAGCTACTATACAACAGCATGTTAAAAACATGTTTATTTTACAATATGTACAATCAGGAACATATTTAAAACCATTATCAATTAAAATAAACGAAGACCATAAATCACAATTTAGTTTGTTCTTAGTGTATATACTCACATTAAAATATAAAGAACATATACCAAAAAGAGCCAAAAGTGTGCATTTTGCTAAAACTTGGTATATACATATTCCATTGGAAAAAAAGCAATCAAAAATGACTTAAAGCAAAACTAAGTTCCTGTGATGTGTAGTAACCATTATATTGTCTGTATGAGGTAGTAACTAAATTATTTTGGCCATGTGTTAATACCCTAAATCAAAAAGAATATGAAAAAGATCATAAAATAAGGTCAACAAAAGTAAAAATTCCACAAGAAATTTGAACCACTTCACTCTATGGAATGTTATAGTTCTTCAATGTGATTATATGAAATGTTTAGTGTGGACTCTCTAATGCTGCTAATTTTTTCTTTGTGCATACTGTAATTCAGACAACGACTGCAATGTTACATCACAGTACCGCTATTCTGTGATTCAAAATTTTTCAAAAGTATTGTTTTTAAGCACAGACAAACAATCTTACAGGGTTCTGCTTAGCTATAAAAAGACCAGTTACTACAACAGATGGTTAATTGTAATTGGTTTGTTTCATATAGAAGACAATCCAAATACATTTAAAAAAGATGTTGTGGAGCCAAATGCATATAGACAATGTCACAGCTTACTTTTGTGACTTAATACATCACATATCAATACTTTGTGCAAATATAAACACCAGTGTACTTGCAATAAAATTAAAAACAAGATTATAAAATGATTAAAGCCTCCATTACAATTTTAAAAGTTACAAGATTTGTATTCATATTACTAAATTACATATGATAAAAATACAATAGTGTTAAATGTACTGTTTCATTGCCAGCATCCCATTTTGTAATATTACCACACCTAAGAATATACTAAAGAATTCTTAAAATATTAACCCCAATTGTATTTCGTCAACATTTACATCTGTACAGATAAGACACTTACTTGTACATCTCATAAAAGTACATTATCTACATAAATTCTTAGTGTATGTCTTCAGCAATATGAAGTTTCACAGAAAAATACTGCCTATATGTACAAAGATTACATAACAATGAATTAAGCACTTGTGTGGTTCAATATGCTAAACATATCCATACCACTTAAAACAAAAATTTTCCCCATCTTGTCTCATGCCACAATAAATTACAAATAACTGAAGCCAGGTTACTGCAGCTTTTGTACAGCTTCAAGCATCCATTAATGTTGCAGCGGTAGTGTTCTTTCTTTCTATAGTTAACTGTCAAAGCACAAAATTCTCAGTAACTGTTTTCATGACCCGCCAGGATGTATAAATTGCTATTTGCTGTGGGGTTATCAGTTGGCCTACTTTCCAAAACCACGACCCTAAAAGTAATAAACAAAAAACATATAACAAAACAAAGTTATTTCTGAAAACTAACATTATCAGAAAAACTTGCCATTGCTTTTCCACTATATGCCTCTACAAATGCTGCTTATTTGATTTGTGGCCAAGATTCACTTGCTATTGCTATGATTACAGGGCCAGTTCTAGCTCTGGGAAATAATTTTTCTGCCCACCACCTCCCACCTCTAAGCCAGTGTTCTTCTGAGTGTCAGAGATGAGGAGAAACCTCTATTAGAAATAATTTGGAGGAACTTAGTTCTTATGGCAAATTCTAAAAATAATTTGCAGTTCAAGAATCAGAAGGTAAATTAGATCTCTAAACTCCTATCTGGCATTAAAAACAAAAAGTCCTATTTGTCACTATATAGTATTTCTTCTTTCTTCTGTTGAAAATCAGACTTTTGATAGTATGTTTAATGCAAACTAGTACTGACAGATCTATAAATTCCTGTTACTTAGAAGATCAGGTACATTTGCAAATGCTTTATAACTTTCTGGCTTGTGAATTCTTATAGTGTGCAAAATACAGTGTTCAACATATCATTGCAGAGATTCAATTCTCTTGAAAAAGAAACCAGTTTCATGCTGGATTTATAAAGCCATCTAGTGCTATGTATTTAATACAGCCCATTTTCATACCTGTCAGATCCAAGCAGCCTGAAAATTCTTGTGCTATCTGAAATTTCTTGTGTTACCTGTTTAGTTAAAATATAAATTAATTTCTGAAATTAAAGATACAAATTTTACATGGGCATTTCATTATAACTCTACAGAAAAGAAACATAATTCCTAATATGGAAGTACATCCCTGCATGATTATTTAAGTCAGCACGTAGATGCGTCAAGTTGTTAGTCTAGAAAAACTATGGCTAATTTTGAATTAATCACAAAATACGGGCAAAGGAAAATTACTTATTAAATTATAGACTTCACAGGAAAAACTTAAAAGCAAAGCACTACGTCCATTTTATTAGAAACCTTTGTCATATACGGTAACATTAACAGCAACACTAATTATAGCCATCAGCCACTTAGATAAGGTTCTTTTACTTAAAAGGCTGTCATGTGGTACAATATGAAATGTTTAAAAGCCAGACACGACTTCAGTTTTAATCTCAGTTCTCCTACTTACTAGCTGTGACATTGGGCAAGATATGCATCTGTTAAAAATGGTTTTGCCTTCTGCAAAATGGGACAGAAAAGATCTATCCTGCAGTAGTACCTTGCAGTGTTCTTCTAAGCATTAGTGGGTATAATGTCTAGCTAAAGAAGCACTCGATACATAATAATCTTTCCCATGTCTTCCCCATTCTCTTGCAATTTGATTTTGAAACTAAATTTATTCCATCAATACCCCTGCAATTAGTTTTTCTGCAAACACTAACGATTCTTAACTTCCACTGTAACCCAGCACACCTGAAAGAAACAACATGGTGACTTCAGTAACAGAGGTTCATCATGACAGTGGGGTCTGCCTACTAGGACATAACATTTTTGGAAGTGTGTTGAAGGGCTGGCCTGTTTTGTTTGAGAAAGCTCCTCAGATGATTTTTCGGGCAAACTTTTTTTTTACATCACTCTGTTCTGCTTATAGTGCCTTTTTTTCTTTGACTAGTATTCATGGGCTGTTGACTGCTCTTATCTCCCTGCTCCAGTCCCTCAAGTGATTTTAAGACAATCTTCCTGAGAAGTGAGCCCACTTATGGGAATTACAGTTAGAAACATACTAGCAGCTACCTTTCTTCAACACTTACCATGTGGCAGGCACCGTGCCCAGCACATTACATGTTCATTTCATTTCATCTTAACAACTCTCAACTCACATATGAAAAAACAGAGAGAAGTATAGTGACATACCAAGGTCACACAGCTCCTAACTAGCAGGATTGAGGCTTGAACCTGAATGTCTCAACTCTGGGACCCATGCCCATGATCACTAATGCTATACTGCTTACTTTGTTAGAAGAAATGCTCTCAGCTTAATGAATGAAGAAAATTCAGGAAACAAATGAGCTATTTTCTTGCTCAAGTGACCTGAGGTTTCCCTTTCCTTCCAATGATCAAGTAAAAGTTATACTGCTGAGATTGGCTTTGGGGTATTGTAAGAATTTTTTGATAATTTTACTTGCCCATAACATAAGGGCAAAGTACCATATCTTGTTCCTGTTTCTAATCCCAGAATTCTCTGCCATAAACGTTGAACTGAACTGAATATGTCACATGGCTTGGAGTCAAATTATTCCTATAAGGTAGGAAGGACTCATGAACTGTAGCTAAACATAAATAAAAAGGGAAAGAGAAAAGGGCAAACAATCTGATAAATGTCAGGTGAACACAGATAACAGAAACAGGGGCAAGCTGGCTTCAAGAGAAATGTAGAACCCTTTAATTATAGCCTGTGTTGGTCATTATTTCTGAAATACAAGGTAGAAAAAGTGCCTCAGGACAGCCAGCCAGCACTAGCACTCTTGTTCCAAATCCGGGCAATGGTCTGGGAAAGTTGAAAGAAAATCATAGTTGGCTCATTTTTAGCAGTTTTAGGAAGTTCTTGTTCTGAATTTGAGGGTGATTATCTAGAAGCACATTAAATATGCACTAAAGTTGTTTGAGTAACAAAGAGAGAGGGGATATATAACATATGCTATTGACTTTATCAATAGACTAAATAACGGTAAGTTTTCAAGTTAGCAAATCAAGTATTACTTGCATTATTTAGGAATTTTCAAAAGTTAAAGGGGGTTACTTAAATAGAAATTTGATAATGTGATTATTTAATGGCGGTAATTTTAAAAAGAATACTTACCTCATTAGATCTAAAACTTCTACCTTGCATTCCATGTTTCCAGAAAGCTAGCACACTGTCTTGTAGGCAAACTAGCAGGCAAGAACAGCTCAATTACTGTTAATAGTACAAAAGTTCAACTGATAAGCATCACTTCAGTCCTCTTTCTATTTCAGATAGCAATAGTTCAATTAATAACTGTTAGCTATTTCATATTTATATGGCATCTTTATACATTGGAAAGTTTTAAAATATATGGAGCTTATTCATCTTTTTGATATGAAAAAGAAAATTCAATGAAAACATTTTTTATTTTTAAATAATTTTCTAAAATACTGCAAACATACAGGACAGCATAAAACACATAGGGGACAGCATAAAAACACATAGGTATCTACCACTCAACTATCAAATCCTGACATTTTGCCATATTTGCTTTAAATAAAAACAAACACAGCTGGCATCCCCTACATACTCCTCTTCTGATCCCGTTCCAGCCTTTCCTTCCTCTCGGAGATAACCATTATTATAAATTTGGTATTTGTCATTCTCAAATATGTTTTTATTATTACTACATTGTAAATTTACATTATCAATGTAAACTTTATATTGATGTTTCCAACTTTCATACATTTTTTATGATGAACATTTATTTCTTATTTAGGCTTTCTTTATTGCAAAAACATTCTTGTACATCTTCTTGAATATGCGTACAAAACTTTTCCTGGGTTGGACACCTAGACGTAGAACTGCTGGTACACAGGGCGTAAATAAAGCACAATTTAGTTTTGTGTATTCAGTGAGGAAGAAATCTAATTTTGTTTCCTGCAGATAATCATTTGTACCAGCATCATTTGTTGAATAGTCTGTCATCTCCCCACTGATAGATAATATCCTAATTCCATTTACATGTGGGTCTGTTTCGGGCCCTCTCTTCCATTTATCCCTGTGTTGATACCACCTGTCTTAATTACTATGGCTTTACAGTATGTTTCAATATTGTGTAGAACAAGTATTTGTCAACATTTATTTTACTATCCTTGGTCTTTGGCTTTTCCATATGCATTTCTTTTTTATTTTTAATTATTATGGGTACATAATAGTTGTATATCTTTATAGGATACATGAGATGTTTTGATACAGGCATACAATGTAAATTCATCAAATCAGAGTAATAGGAGTCTCTGTCACCTCAGGCATTTATCATTTCTTTGTGTTAGGAACATTCCAATTCCACTGTTTTAGTTATTTTTAAGTATACCCTAACTTATTGTTGATTATAGTGACTTTGTTGTGCTATCAAACAATGTTCATTCTATCTATCTAACTATATTTTCACACCCATCAACCATCTCCACTTTATCCCCGCTCCTTGCTACCCTTTCCAGCCTCTGGTAACCATCATTCTACTCTGTCTCCATGAGATCAATTGTTTTAATATTTAGCTCCCACGTATGAGTGAGAGCACATGAGATTTGTCTTTCTGTGCTTGGCTTATTTCACTTAACAATGTTCTCCAGTTCCATCCATATTGTTGCAAATGTAAGTATTTAATTCTTTTTTGTGGGCTATATAATATTCCACTGTGTATATGTACCATGATTTCTTTATCTATTCATCTGCTGACGGACACTCAGGTTGATTCCAAATCTTGGATATTGCGAATAGCATTGCAGTAAACAGGGAGTGCAGATATCTTTCTCACATACTGAATTTCCCCTCCTTTGGATTATACCAGCAGTGGGATTGCTGGGTCATATGGCAGTTCTATTTTTAGTTTTTTGAGGTCCATATGAATTTTAAGATGAATTTATCATGTGGCACAAAACTCCTTGTTCGGATTTTTATTGCAAATGCACAGAATTTGTGGATTAATTTGCGAAGAACTGACATCTTTCTCATATTGAGTCTTTCCATCCATGGACATGATGTAATTCTTTGTTTAAATCTTCTTTAAAAACTAATTCAGAATTTCCTAGATAATCATCTTAAACATGTTTGGATTATATTTATTCCCATACATGTTATTTATTACTATTGTGAAAGGGATCTTTTTTCCTATTAAATTTTTCACTGATTATGTAGGAAAGTTATTAATTCACGTTACTCATGGCTAGCAACTCTGAATTCTCTTATTAGCTCTGGTAATTTATTTATAGAGTTTTATATTCTATGTAGCTAATCATACCATTATGAAAAAAGGATCTTTACTTTTTCCTTTCTAATCTTCATACTTCCCTTTTCTTGTCTAATTAGACAATGCTGATTGTAATAGCAGCAAGCATTCTTATCTTATTCTCCACTGTAATGGGAATTGGTTTGACCATTAAACATGATATTTTTAACAGGCTTTGCTAAGTGAAGGACATTTTCCTCTCTTTCTAATTTGCTAAGAAGTATTTTTTTAAAAAAATCTTTAATGATTTAGACTTTATTGAATGCTTTCTTATATATCTACAAAAGAATTACATGATTTTTCTCTTTTAATATTTAGTGTAATGTATTACATAAATACATTTTCTGATGCCAAACTATCCTTGCTTTCCTGGGATAAAGTCTGTATTACTTGATAATGTGGATTTCTTATTTGCTAACATTTTATTTAGATTTTTAAAAATTAATTTTCATAAGATTAGATTATAATTTTTGTTTTCTGTGCCAATCTTGTTTGAGTTCAGCATCAGTGTTACTCAGAATTCTTTCTAGGTCTACAATCTAAAACAGTGTATGTAGGTATAGGGATTATCTCTTTAAGGGTGGATACAAATCACCTATAAAACCATCATGCTTAATTACCAGGCAATGAGCCTGGCTGTGGTTTCCCATCTCCTGTGGGGCATTTTTAGTTTTCTTTATCACCCAGGTGCCCAGCTGTCATCTACTTTGGCACTTGAAGCCCAGCAGGCCTGTTGGCTTTAGGCCTGCATACTGTCTTGAGTTTCTGTTGTTGATCTTGGTTTTTGACCCTTGCTATGTCTTTTAAAGCATGGGTTCCATTTTAAAATCTTGATCAGATGTCCCTCAAAACTAATTTATCCTTGTCAGTCGTTTGTTGGGCGAGGGGCATTCTAGCTAGGGGAAAGAAGAAAACAGAACTAGGAATAAGACAAGTAAACTGTCTGCCCTTGGCTTTACCCTCTGCAAACATATATAAAGGCAAATATCTTTATTTTACTGACAAAGGACACCAGAATAAGTATATATAGTTAATTAATTATCACTGATTCTCCCAGCACCATCCTATATATGATTATTTTCACCTTATTTTTCTTGAATATAATCATTTAAGAATACTGATTCTGTCGGAAATTCTTTTCCAGAAAAAACTCCTATCAAGCAAAATGTTGAAAATGACAAGAAGGAAATTTCATAGAATTAAAATTCTCTCATCAGAAAGTACAACAGCAAAAATATAATCGGATATACTAAATACTAAATTTTAAGACTATTTACAGGAATACTTTATAGGAGTCTGGAAGAAATGGGAATTCATAACTATATTATGAGGAATGATATTTATTTTTGAGAAAGGGTCCCACTCCGTCATGTCATCCAGGCTAGAGAGTAGCACATGATCATAGCTTGCTGTAACTTTGAACTCCTGGGAACAAACCATCCTCCCACTTCAACCTCTGAGTAACTAGGACTATAGGCATGAGCCATCACATCTGGCTAAGTTTTCAAAAAAAAATTTTTGTAGAGACGGAGTCTCACTATGTTGCCCAGGCTGGTCCTGAACACCTAGCCTCAAATGATTCTCCTGCCTCTGCCTCCCAAAGTGCTGCGATTATAGGCCCAAGCCACTGTGCCCAGCTGAGAAATGATAATTAACTTATTTCTTTTGAAAATGCCAAATCTGCAAAGAAGAGAACATTATTTCCACTACAGTTATTAAACTACTTTGGAGAATGTATAAAAGTAAAGGCTGACAGTGACCTCATATTCATTACAGCATATATTTTAAAAAAATGAGTCCTTAATTATATCTATCTATAATTTCAGAAAATTATCAGATACATTATTTTAAGCAGTTTATAATGCAAAGAAATATAAAACTTTGACTTACCTATTGATTCAATCTGGAAATCAAAAGTGAGTTCTGATGATAATTTTCTACTCGATTTTAATCTTCCTTGGAGATTTACAATTTTTATACAACCTGGGGGGGGTGGGGGAAAGTTACTCAGAAATGAATACAAAAGATGTCTTATTAAAATAAGATGTTCATAAATAAAAACTTACAGTCCAAGCACACAAGAATGGTATCTCTCTCCAGTTGGGTTACATGAGTAACACTTGTCTGTGGGGTATCTGCAACACAAAAAAAGCTCAGTAAACTTACAGAAAACTGTAGTATTTAAGGCATAGAGACATTCAAGAAAAAGAATATTGATAGTAATGGTATTTCAAATGGATATAAATTTTTACAACACATACATAGTGGTTGAGCCAGACTACTTGGGTTCAAATCCTGATGCAAGTACTAACTCATGTAATTGCTTAACATAGCAAATGTTAGCTACAGTTAATAGTATTGGTGATGTGGAACCCATGGATACGAAGGGCTGACTGTACAGTAAAACAAACTATACTTAAAATATTCTATAATGCAGCTCTTCATTTTTTAAAAATCATCTTTGCTATTAGCCTGAGACTTGTCTATATATGTAGTTCTCACATTATGGTCCATGTATCAATATCATCAGCATCACCTGGGAATTTACAGAAATGAAAATTCTTAGGTCCCATTCTAGGTCTACTGAACGAAAAACTCTGGGTGTGGGGCTCGGCAATGCGTTTTAACAAGCCTCTCAGTGATTCTGACGCATGCTCAAGTTTGGGCATCACTGGCATGTACGGAATACTCAATGATCCCATTACCAACACTCCTAGTAACATGACTGAATGTCATTTAAAAAGGTAAACCACCTGATGGTTTTCAGGGAGGCAGGGCAACTGGAGCTACATAAAATGCAAATTTTCAGGGATATACCTTTTAAAATTATATAAAATACCTGAAAATTTGGAGAGTTATGAAATTTTAAGTGCCTACGCTTTGTTTTAAATATTTTCCATGTTAATATACTTTAATATGTTAATTTTTTGTTTGTTTGTTTTGAGACAGAATCTCACTCACTCTGTTGCCCAGGCTAGAGTGATGCAGCGTCAGCCTAGCTCACAACAACCTCAAACTCCTGGGCTCAAGTGATCCTTCTGCCACAGCCTCCCGAGTAGCTGGGACTAGAGGCATGTGCCACCATGCCTGGCTAATTTTTTTTTATATATTTTCAGTTGTCCAACTAATTTCTTTCTATTTTTAGTAGAGACAGGGTCTGACTCTTGCTCAGGCTGGTCTCGAACTCCTGAGCTCAAATGATCCACCTGCCTCGGCCTCCCAGAGTGTTAGGATTACAGGCGTGAGCCACTGCGCCCAGCCAATATGTTAATGTTTTAAATGTTTCTTATGTTAATGTGCATTTCATAGATTGTTTCATATTAATAAACATTAAAACAGATGTATACAAAATTCTCTAAAACAATGAAACATATAAATTATCAAAATATTAAAAATATTAGAGTACACATAAACTTGTTTTTAGAAAAAGTGCTTTAACTGGTATTCAATTGGTCATATTAATGTAATTATTTCCAAGTAAGAGTAATACAAATGTGACTTCAAGGGTTACCTATACACCTTTGAGATAAACTGTGTTATATAAAATGTCATGTTTTTCAAAAATCATAAAATGACTCAGGTATATACCTCATTTTATAATAAGAGATACTGCAAAATTGTTTATTAATATATACCTAATACAGAACATTGAGGATCAGATCCTTATCATATTCATTACTAAATATAAAAATTGGTGTATATGCTCTCAATGTACCTGCTTGGCCAAATTGTTTTAAATGTACCACATGAGTTAGCTATTTTAAAGAAAGTCATCTTCTCTTCTTCCAGTTTAATCATAGTTACTGAAGACTGGCTATTTATGCAGTTTTTGCTTAATAAGAGACATTGTAAACTTATTACTTATAAAACCAGTATATGCATAACTTCATAAAAATCACAAACCTGATTCTGTAAACCATGAAGAGGTAGAATTTGGATTGACAGTCTCAAATCGAACCACCTGGTTGAAGTCTCTCCCTCTGCTGACACCAACACAAACTAAAGGGTACTCCTGTTCAGGAACTACCAGCATTTCAAACATTCTAAGTGGACATGGTATAGGAAAATCTATGTGCTAGAGAAAGAAACAAAAATACATTAGATTTAGGAAAACAGAAGCCAGATAATTCTATGACAATACAAAAGAATTTGTAGTCTTTTAAAAGTATATAAAATAGCTTTCTACTTATAGAAATTCAGGGTATGCAGAAAAATCAAAATTATGAAATATCTTGATAGAGATGGTAGGTTTACCACTGTAAAAAGTTTTAAAGTTAAAAATCACATAATTTTAAGATATTAAGGCTGGAAGGGAACCGGTAAGTCACCTGTCCAACCCTCTCTTTTCAGAGTTGGAAACTGAAGTCCAGGAATTGGGTGACTGGCCCATGGTTCCCCCTAGCCTTTCTGGCAGTCTTCTTTCTCCCAATTTGATATATTTTCAGTTATATTCCTCTGCCTTCTTAACCAATTGAGAAGACATGGATGAGAGAAGTGAAATGTTAATTAGCAAGAAAAGTTCACAAGTGTATTTAAAAATTTAGCCTCATATCTCAAGTGATTTTATTAAATAAATTAAATTATAATACAATTTTAATTTATATAACTTTAAAATTATTTTTATATTGCTATCAAAAGAATAAAACAAATTCATATTTTGAAGGTTTAGAAAAATAGATGGAAAATGGTAACTTCATTAGTAATCAAGGAATAAAATCACAATGAGATATTATACATACCCACCAAAAAGGCTAAAATTAAAATTAAGAAGAATGACAATAACAAGCATCAAGGAGGAGTAAATGAATGCTCACATGTTGGTGGGGGAGTATAAATTGGTACAACCACATTGGTTAATTACATTATCTATTATTGTTGAAGATATGCATTTCTTATGACTCTGCAAGCATATTCCCAGGCATACATTCTAGATAACATCAGTACATAGGCACAGGAAACAAAAGGAAAAAATGTTCATGGCAGTACTGCTCAGAATAACAAAAAACTGGAAATAACCCAAATGCCTGTCAACAGTAGAATGGACAAAATGATGGCATATTCACAGAAAAATTATAGAGGACTGAAAATAAACAAACTATAGCTATATCCAAGAACTAGACAAATACAATGTTGCAAAAAAGCCAGACACAAATCAATGTATACTTTATGATTTTACTCACATACTGTTGAAAAATTAGGTAATATTAATTCTAATGTTTAGGTATACATGCTTACATAGTAAAAAGAGAACGCTACTACCCTTATTTTTTTAACCTGGCAACGTGTAAATTCTAAAGAAAATAAAAAGTTGCAACAGGGCCACCATAAATACTAGTTTTAAGTTGTTGGAAGACACAACATGGTCCTCATGGCTAAAACATGAAGCTCTGTATGCACCTGTTCCCACATCCCTTCTTCCCCGTGGCTACTAGTGTGCCCCCATCACATAGGCACAGACACTTGCTCATCAACATTTTCCAAACCTCCTTTCTACAAGCTTTTTCATTACCCCAGGGCAGATGTTTTGGATAAAATCTGTCACATTTTTAATAAGGTAAAACAATTTTAAGAATTCTCTTTGACATATGGTAAGAGCAATAAGGCAGAAAAAAAACAATGCTTGCTTTTAAAAAAATTTTTGTCAGCATATAAAAAACCCAACAGATTTTGACTACTTCTGTGTAGCTTCCAACAATAACTAAGCAATGTTGTGTAAGTTACTAACAGGAAGGGATTTTTATCTAATAGCTTTAAATCCAGATGCTATTGGTGATTGTCCTTGAGGGCAGGGACTGTATTTTACTCACTTTTACTGAGCTAGTAAGTAGCACTGTGCCTAGTTTATAATAAGGACATAGTATGTGCTGGGAGTCTTTAATTTTTAACTTTTATTTATGATGAAAATGTAGTCTAATTAAACAAAAACTATCAGAAATGTCATTAAGAGGAAGGAAGAATATAGAAAGCATAAGAATATTTTTTAACACATCTGATAAAGAGTTATAGTAAAGAAACAACATAAATACTAATTGAAATAATGTCACATATAGAAATAAAATACACATATAAGTCTGGAAGCAGAGAGACAAAGAAAGGAAAGTTGGGTTACGATGAAGGGAGGTGGGCAAGGGCATATAGCTCCGGGAGTTTAAGGAGAAGGGGAAGAGTGAGAAAATCTTGAAGGAGACCTGCAAGCAGAATTGCCCCTAAGTCTACTACTCAGAATGCTGGTTAAGAGGCCTCACTAGTCAGAGCCAGGCTAAGTTCCCTGGTGCCATCCACCTGGAAAAGAGAAGCCATGGGTGGGTAATTTTTAAGCTTTCCATGTCTTCAAAATATGTATTTCTTACTGCATGCTCTTGATACCTAAAAAGTCCTTCAATAAAGGGTCTTTCATTACATATATTAGGATTCATGGTTTAACATATCAGATAAAACATAAAATTCATTCATAACAGAGTTTTAATCAGTCTATCAGTATATGTGAATAACAGATATGATGAAACTTTGTCATTTTGATAGGGGTTAGGAATGAAAGGAACAGGAAGGACATATCTAAAGTAGACTAAGGAAAGAAGATAGGGAAGGAAGCAGTGCAGAAAAGTCCAACTGTGTAGACTTCACCATTCCACCCAGGATAAGGCATCCTTTTGTCAGACAAGCAAGAACAAAGGAGAACAGAGAACAAAATAATTTTTGCCATAAAAAGGCTATATTCAGTAGCTCTGCTTTAGAAAATTTATAAGGCTATTTTCCCCTGAGCTTTTGGTTTAAAGAATTTTTGTTTCCGTGAATTTATTTGTGAAATTGCTATTACTTCAATAGGTTTCAAATTTTTAAAACTATTTTTTCATCTCTAGCCCTAGTTAATCTTGACGTTAATACCGATGTGAAAACTAACATTAGATTTCTTAGTCGCATATAAGATTTTAAATAACAGGAAGTCAATACTTTAAACATCCTAATTCAGTATTATCAAATTTTGAAAGAATTTCACTCCTGTTATATTCTGACTCCAATTTCTACTGAGAGATCAAATGCTCATGAAATAAGACTACTTAATTCATACATAGTAGCAAAGAAAACAATTTAAAAAAGTTCATTTGGTATTTCCTTGGTGTAAACTGAGCCTGCACTTCATACATTTTCAAAGTTAGTTTTTCCTCAAAATGTAGATCATAGCTGAGTAATATTAAATATTTTAAAGGTCATTCATTTATTAAAGATTCTTGAGAAACTTAAGAAAAACAATTATCCATGGAAAGACATGGGCAAATTAATAGGCAGGCATATAATCAAAACAAATCGATTCTCCCTTGTTATGGTCATCCCTTGTCTTCTTAGATCAAATACCAACCTATAGATTGTTTCTCTGCTGTGATGGAGCAGGATTAACCAGAGAGTATATTCAAAACATTTCACTGATCTTTTAGCACCTCCTGTTTTTGACATCAGGCTGTATATGTGAGACACTTTGTATCCAGATCCCTACTGCCATTCCCTGAACTATTTCTCTAAACTCTTTCCAAATTTTTATAAGGCCAATTGAGTTCCTTATAATTGGCCAGTTTTTCACACCCTGCCATGTAATCCACAATTATTAAATTAACTTGGGAATTAACTGAAAAAATGTTTTTATAAATAAAATAGAAGTTGCCAATTGAGCTTTTGCACTAAGAATGTGACAGGTTGACTTTAATGCTTACCTTAATTAACATAAATTTCTGCATTGGTTCAACCCATTCTAATAGGACGATGCTAGTCTGAAGTGCCCCACATAGGTATTTATGGCCTGTGTATGGATTTCTTACTGTCAAGGCAAAAGAGACACATGAGTCCTCTGACAATAATACAAAGTCCTTACAATAATAATTGCATGCTCAAAACAACAACAAAAGTTAGATGTCAGTTCAATTTCTTAATTAGACAGCAAGGTAAAAAAGAAATACTGTTTCAGGTAATAGTAGGAAATGCCCTCAACACTTGCAGGATTTTTATTTGTATGCACAAATGAAACTGCTGGCTGTAATGGTGTCAAGAACCAGGAAGAAGGACTTGAGGTCATATGTTAATAGGGAAATTAGCTGAGTAGCAACATCCTGAAAAAAGGGTCAAACTAAATTTGGGCAGAAGTAGTCAAATTGATAGGATACAACACATTTAGGTGGTTCAGAGGGTGCTTTTGGTAGTAATATTCAGAGGCAATGATGCTTTGTTTCTAAAAATAAAACACTTGTCCATCTCCCTCCATTTTATTAAACTGTTATGGTCCCTAGGAAACATTATAGACAGTAATCAAACATTAAAATACAGGTTTAAAAACACTAAAATTGCATTGCCTCAGATTTTGTACTTTTCTTCTGGTTAAGATATAAAGTATATTTGAAAGAGAGATAAAAAAAATTAAACTGTAGAAAGAACAGTAAAATCCATAAACTTCACATAGATTTGAAATACTTAAATGGCAGAGGGGAGGTAATCAGCAAAATCACCCAGCCAAAGCAAACAAAAGAAAAACCCGGCATCTTTCTCCTCCTGTAGCCTCATGGGGTTTTCTTACCCACTCTGCAAAACAGGGGAGCTACATTGTTACTGGACAGGTTACTTACCAACACAACACTTCTGACACCACTTGGTTTCAGGGATTTTTGTTGACACAGAAAATTTCCTAAATGTAAAAGAAAATGAGTATATAATACATGTAGGCAAACTCAGTCTATGATGAAGGCACTGTTACAGATCAATGGAGAAAGGATGAGTTCAAAAATTGGTGCTGATATAATAGGTTGTATGTTAAAAGTAAGAATAAACTGGATTGCTTTCTCATGTCTCCCAAGCAATTCCAAATGGATTAAGGATTTAAATACGAAAAAAAAAAAAAAAACTATAGCAGTATATGACCTTGGAATTTCTTTTAAAAAAATGTAAAAAGAACAAATCATACAGGAAAATACGTATAAAATTTAATTGACTTTTTTTTTCCACTGATGCATCTCTAACACCTCAAATTACACCTCAAATGGCATTCAATTTGTTGAATTAGTAAGATTGGTTTACTGAAAGATACTGATAAGAAGATAAGTCAAAAACTGGGAAAAGGTATTTCTGGCATTTACAATAAATTTAAGCCATATAAAAAGTTGTCTTACCACTACAACAATTTAAGAACTTCTTTTATTTAGACATCTTCATTTCTCTACTCAGGAAAAGTGGGATACAGATTTTCTGCAAAGGGACTTTAGGAGTTCCACAGACATCTGATTCAAATTTAATAGGTAAAAATCCACTTTGAATTATTTTTTAAAAGGCTACAATTTAAAAAATGCACATACACTCAAGAGTCATTTATAATGAAAGTTAAAATAACAGAGATTGCTAGTGCATCAAGTTGTGCGAACCTCCAACGTCTCCGTTTGAGGAGATGTATACATATTTAAACTTCTTTTACAGTGCTCTGTACCGGGCATTTTTAAAATTAGAGTTGTACAATTTTACATAAAATTGTACAGCACATGTGTGACATTCACTGTAATTCCAAACAAGCTCAGAAGAATCTTCTTAGTGGATGTTCCTGTCACCATACAATTGACAACAGAGTAATAACCAAGCATATATAACACTATGGTACTGTAATTTAACCTTGAATATGTTTTATATATTGAGTTTCTTTATATTTATGAAAAGCTATGATAATTATAGCTAACATATACTGAGTCCTTACTACATGCATTGCATTTTACATGTTCTGTGTCGTGTGGTTCCCCCAATAATACTATGAGATAGTCAGAGCATAGAAATCTGAGGCTTAGATTTTTGCTCAAGATCTTATAGTTAGCAATTTAGAGAGAAAAAAAACCTTCTTCTAGTGTCAGTCTACCTGACTCCAATGCTCATAGTGATTCAACTTTGAGAAAAATCTACTGCTTCTCTTCATGCTTTTGTGTCAATTTAAATGAAGAGTATTCTGAGTTTGCAAGGTAAGATGTTAAAAACTGTGAATCAAAATATTCTTGATACCATGACCTCTAAACAATGACACAGAAATTATTCAGATGCTGAGGCACTGCATGACTACAGTGGCAATCTCAAATATCCTGACTTCAAATTTCTGTTTAAAGTACCTCACTGCTCCCTTGACTAATTTATATTAGGAAAAGTTTTACCTTTCAATTTATAATTATCTAATTATAATTAGACTTGTAATTTTAAAATACCCCTTTCATATACATTGGAGTTTCATGTAGTTTAAAACAAAAATTCCTCACACTCTTAACCAAACTGCTTTGAATCAAAGTGCTCTTTGAGTTTTAAAAAATATGAACCAAGCTCATGATAGACTTCCACTGGCAACAAGTTTAATGCTCCTGTCCACACTTGTAAACTTGTCTCGTGGGTCCCAAAGCTAACTTACAGTTTAAGTTACTGAACTGGTCAAAATCCAGGAGGATTAACTGCTAGGTTCTGAAAGATCATAAGGAAGACTACTACCTGGACAAGAACAATCAACTATTAAGTATGGCTTAGATTTAATTTTTATCAAACTTTCAAAATGGAGTTGTGGGCAGCACACTGAAATGTCATAAAATTTTGATTAATGTTCTACAGTGATCTAAACACTTGCCTTAATTTTAGTCATGATTTTACACATGCAATAAAACTTATTTTACCAGCACCCAATTAAATGGAATTCTAAGTTGACCAACATTTTTAATGTATTTAATGTAGGATATTTTAGGGTACACTACAGGCATAGTTCAATTTACCATGCCTGATAATGATGAAAATGGGTCTATTTTGGCCTTGAGAACCATGGTAGGTACTTTACATACATAATTTATGATTTTCAAATCAACTTTAGAAAATGAGTATACTGATTCCAGGATTTAAATTCAAGTCTACTTGGATTCCAAAGCTTATGCTTTACTAAAGAATTCTAATATGGTATGATGAGTACCTATCTTTAGGAGAACCATGAGGCTCTCCATTTTCAGAATAAGAACTGCTCAAACAAAGTTTAAACTGTGTTTACTGTATAGTAGAAGAAATGGCACTATATTATGCTAATACATACATAAAATATTATCACACCAAAAGGGTTTTTAGATTTCCTGCCAATAAGTGAGAGAATTAAGAGTAGATTTTATAGTAATTAATTACTAGATAATGAACCTCAAGAAATTGGGAAGGACATGTTTTTGGCTGTTACTATCACTAAAGATTGACTATATCAAAATCCCTGAAATAATAACTTGGAGGTAAAATATCCTTAGAGGTAAAATCATAGTATATGGAGACTCCTTAAAGGAAGAGGCAATGTCTTATTCAGTTTTGATTCATCTATACTCAGGAAACTTCATGTACACCTGGTATATTCAGTAAAAATTGGAAGAACTGGACACAGCTAGAAACAAATAAGCTAAAAAACCTTCTACTGTAATAAAAAGATATTAAAACATGAATGCATTAGAGTTTATGTGCCTTATATTCCTTGAGGGTACTTTATGTGTATCTTATATATACTTGAAAGCTTGGTGGTCAGTTTCCATGCCCATAGTAATTTATGATTATCAAGTTAGAAAGTTGGATGGAGAAGTGCTATAAGTAGACAGACAAACAGTAGCACAAAGTGGCAACTGGGAGAAAAAGAGGGGCAGATGAATTATATGGGAAGAAAGAAAGTCCTCAACCCAGTTCTTGACGCTAGTTATAGGAGCCACATCCTTAACTCAAACTATAGAGATAATATAACAAAGCAAGTTCATAATCACAATTCTGAGTATTCAGGAAAAGATTCAATTATATTCAATATAATCTATTTTTAAGAAAACAGAAAAACATGCAGTATATTTTTAAATGATTTTGATCAAAAAGGTTAATTTTTAAAAAGATTTTGTATACAAGGGGCAAATCTTAGCTACAATGTATACTCAGCAATTGAGAACAACAGAGTCTCAAGGTACTTGAAAAGCTCAGGTTTTACATTAGCTGCTTTATAACAAACACTAAACAGAAAGAATGGCTATATTATAAAGTTTTTATAAAATACAATTCATACAAGACTTAGAAGACCTTCTAGTCAACAAATATGGTCCAATATTACAGTGAACAAAAGGAAGAACATAGCATAATAAAAAATTCTTGAAAGTAGAAAAGCAAAACCTCTCAACTTCTAAGTAATTATTTCCTAGTGCAAAAAGATCCAAATCATTTTGATTTTCGAGGTTTACAAACTGTACCGAGATAAATTTTATAGTTAACACAAATACGTAAGTCAAAAGCAAAGGCACTATATATGTGATGTAAAATTACAGCAAATTACATAAAAAAATTACTTTTTACCTTGCAGAAACACAGAAAACTTCAGAGAGAAAAATGTGTGATGTAATTGCAAAGCATAAAGTAGAAAAATTTTAGAACAAGAGTGTGATCAATAAACACTTATTAAAATATATCACTTATGATTTTTCATTATACACGATTTCTCTTAACCAAAACTGAGTGTTTTTACTTTCTATAGCGTAAGTATTCATTAGAATGAATTATTAACATACTATCTCTTAGGATGAAAACATAATTAAATGTGCCCTTACCTTGGCAGTATTCTGTCAGGGAGTTTGTGTGCTGGAATAGCAACAGGTAACTTTTGCATTTGTCTTGCATAATCAAAAAGCCCTGGTAAATTATGGGAATAAAGCTGAGAAGCTTTACCTGTAGAGAAAAATAAATATGACATAAAAACTAATAATAAACAGTAACAATTATAAGGTACTTAAAAACTAAACTACGTACCGGATATTGATAGCAAGCAGTTGTTCATTACATACAACCATGTACACCTTCGAGGGAATAGCTGATAAGAAAAACCAAAACACAGTTTACAAAGAATAATAATATTCAAAAATAAAAAAAAAATTTACAAAGTAACATACTTGTTCCATTGATGTTTCATGAAGTTCATTAAGATTCAGAGTATAAATCCCTTCTTCGGCGCCAAATATCAAGTACTGATCTGAAATAAAAATAATTCACTGACTGATTTTGATAAATATGATACTTTAAAAAAGGATTTATACAATCTAATATTCAGTATGTGTTAATATATTAAAAAAGAATTACTGAGATTTATAAGCAGTAAAAAACTTGTTTTTAATTTTCTTTCTTTTTTTTTTTTTTTTGAGACAGAGTCTCCCTCTGTTGCCTGGGCTAGAGTGCCGTGGTGCCAGCCTAGCTCACAGCAACCTCAAACTCCTGGGTTCAAGCAATCCTTCTGCCTCAGCCTCCCAAGTAGCTGGGACTATAGGCACATGCCACCAGACCCGGCTAATTTTTTCTATATATTTTTAGTTGTCCAGCTAATTTCTTTCTACTTTTAGTAGAGACGGGGTCTCACTCTTGCTCAGGCTGGTCTCAAGCTCAAATGATCCACTCGCCTCGGCCTCTCAGAGTGCTAGGATTACAGGCGTGAGCCACCATGCCCGGCCTTGTTTTTAATTTTAATACAAAGAGGTTAGACACTCTAGGCTAATAAATTGAGCTACATGTAAATGTTATCCTGAAAGCAGTAAAGAAAAGTTTTATGTAAGGGAGGTTCTAAAGACTGGTATGCTAGATTCTTCACACTTCAGAGCTAAGAACTGGCAGAGAATCTGTAGTTCCTTTTCCTAAAACCCACTTAAGAGAGGATCATGTACAACTGACATACAGAATATAAATCAAGAACAGCTGATATAGACTCAAAATATTTTTACAGAGTATTATTTTTTCAGGGTTATTACTATAAGCAGTATGATTAAAAAAAACCAACCAGGATCTGACTACTGCCTATTAAAAAGTTAACTAAAACTTGGATACCTGCTAGGGTACTCAATACCTTCTAGAACTATGGTCCCCAAACCCTGGGCTGTGGACCAGTACCAGTCTGTGTCCTATCAGGAACCGGGCTGCACAGCAGGAGATGAGCGGCAGGTGAGCAAGTGAAGCTTCATCTGTATTTACAGCTGCTCCCCATCACTTGCATCATGGCATAAGCTCTGCCTCCTGTAAGATCAGCGGTGGCATTAGATGCTCATAGGAGTGCAAACCCTACTGTAAACTGCGCATGCGAGGGATCTAGGTTGCACACTCCTTATGAGAATCTAATGCCAAATGATCTGAGGGGGAGCTGAGGCGGTGATGCCAGTGCTGGGGAGCGGCTGCTAATACAGATTATCATTAGCATCAGTTTGACTGCATAATAAATGTAATGTGCTAGAATCATCCTAAAACCATCCCCTCCACCAGTCCATGGAAAAATTGTCTTCCATGAAACTGGCCCCTGGTGCCAAAAAGGTTGGGGACCACTGTTCTAGAAGATAATAAAAGCCTATCCATGGTCCTGTCTGATCTGTTTATAAGATAAAGGACAAGAACTTCTCCAGACTAAACGGAAGCATGTTGAGAACAACACTGAATGTCAAGAGCATGCCTAAATTGACCAGCATTTAAGATTAGTACTGGCAGACTGATGGTATGAGATTTGTGGTCAGACAGAACAAGGTTTAAACTGAAGCTCTCTACCACCAATTGGCTATGAAACAGTGAACCTCGCTAAGTGTCAGTTTCCCTAGCTATGAAATAAAAGTACCTACCATGAATTTTCAGAAGATTTAATAAGAATGTGTGTGTGGGCCGGGCGCGGTGGCTCAAGCCTGTAATCCTAGCACTCTGGGAGGCCGAGGCGGGTGGATTGCTCAAGGTCAGGAGTTCGAAACCAGCCTGAGCAAGAGTGAGACCCCGTCTCTACTAATAATAGAAACAAATTAATT